>WYDF02020217.1:0-13231 GCA_009867245.2 Adranes taylori | reverse complement strand
ATATCATGAGAGGCGAAAAATACGAATTACTGAGGCTGATAATTGAAGGAAAGATTCAGGGAAGAAGATCTGTTGGAGATATTGAAGGAAAGATTCAGGGAAGAAGATCTATTGGAGATATTTAGGGCTGCTGTATCCAGGACAATGTTAGCCATATGGAAGGTTAGCCAACCTTCGTGAGGAGAGGGCGTGATAAGAAGAAGAAGAAATTTAAGACTGTCGAATATTATTCCAGTTTTATTTTATCGACAAATTCAATTTTTTCATCAGTTATATATACCACTTGCGGAATACTGATTTTTCTTTTGTTGCTAATTAGTATTGCTTTAGAGTATTTTATCCATTTATTTTGCGTTTTTAATTCACTATTCATTATATTTGTCATTTCATTTAAATTATTTCCTTCAATATATACTAGTGCATCATTAGCAAATAGGTTTACTGTACATTGTTTTAATAATTGGGCATGTCATTTATAAATATAATAAAAAGTAAGGGCCCCAACCTACTACCCTGAGGTACACCATGATCAGCATTTATATATACTGAATTTACACCGTTTAATGGTTACATATTGTTTCCTGTTTTGAAGGTAGTTTTTCAGCCGTTCAAAAATACCATCTCTAATTCCCAGATCTCATAAATTTTCTAATAGAATATGTCTATCTATTGTCTCAAAAGCTCTTTTAAAGTCAATAAACATCGCTACCACCTCCTTATCATTGACCATAGCCCTCTTCCAGTTTTTTATAAGTATAATATTGTATAAGTTTGTTTATATTTTGTATAATATTGTTCGACTGAAATAATATGCATTAATTGTAATATTATACTAGAACTCAAGGAAAATTCATCATCTAAATCGAAATTGCCACTTACTTAAATTTATTAAATGTGATTCCCGTATCGGTCGTTGTTACATTCTTGTCGATAACTTTGGCCTGTTTGAACCACTTATCGCTCTGAGTTAAAGTGATGGTTGTTCCATTAGACTGAGTATTACCAAATTTTGAAAATAATGCAAATTGTTCTTTAAGAGAATGAGACATATTTTTTTATACAAAAATTTTGATTTTAGAAATGAATGCGAATGAGAGTTACAAGCTGGGACGTCAAATTGATTGTTGTAATTGTTGTATCTAACATAAAAAACCTGGTTTGGAAATTTGTTAGATTGCGGTTTTTTAAATGAACTTATGCTGTAGACTTTAAACTATAAACTACTTATAAAAGAACTATGGAAGAAAAGAACTATCCATACACAATGGGAGGTGATCTGACGACAGATTGGTGTGAACTTTTGCTTCCCTCAGTTTTTTTTAATTTTATCGGTTAGAAAAATGCCAATCACATCGCCTCTTACATTGATTTTTGGTGGCAGAGATGTTGGTTGGTGGATGGAGATGTTGGTGAAAGTATTTCCAAGCTTCTTGTGTTTTTCCAGAATTTATACAGAATATTTCCGGCCGGATTTTAAATTTTACTTCCCCATGCTGGATGTTTGCTATTTAAATCCCCAACAGTTATAGTTTTTCCATGCAATACTTGTTTTCACTGCTACGACTTCAGTATTGGGTGGGTATATGGGTACTTCACACGAACAATATTTTTTGTGTATGATAATTGCTACTCCTCCTCCATTGCTAGCTTCTCATTTCTGTTAATTTTGAATTCAGGGATAGTCATTTTCTCTCCTTGAATGAACTCAACACTATTTGGCCTAATGTTGTTGCTGAGATCATTATTTGCGCTTTGTGTATTAAGGCCCTGTACCTTTTGGGCAAAACTAATCTCTGGCTGCACTCGTGCGCCTTCAACTTTCTGACTTTTTTCTTGTTCTTTTTGCTACTTAATGAGATCGAGGTTTTTACAGTTCCAATCACTTGTTCTATGAATACCAGCGCAGTTTGCATACATATATGGCCCATCTTCTTTTTTAGTGCAGACGGGTGACTCTCTGTACAGTTTTTATATACATGACTTGCGTTACATCTATATTGAACATGCCCAAATATCTGGCACGTAAAACATTGCTGTGTATGTCTTGGACGACGTTTCGGTTTCGTTGACACACTTATCTGAAAGTTGATAAGTGTGAAATGGTTCTCCAATACCTTCCAAAAGCTTTCTTGTCTTTCTAAAGTCCTCTGCTCCATATATTTCATATATGGAGATTAAGCACCATATATTTCCTAATATTTCCATAATTGTTGTATTTGTGTACTAAAATTTGAGGAGACTTTCTGATTCTAGTGCCATTATTCCTTTGCAATTCTTTGTTACTTTCAGCATATTTACTTAAAACTTTTGGGGGAAGAATTAGCTTTCGCCTACCGTTATATTTTCCTTCGTAGCTGGAAACGAAGGAAAATTAAAATTTTCAGATTCTGATATTGGAATATAATAAGAATTTGGTAAGTTCACCATACCTAAAGTCCTATATTTAGAAGTACCATTTCAGAGTGTATTAATGCTACAATCATCTGAATCATTTTTATCTTTAAATAACTTACTTTTTTTAACCTTCTTTCTCTCTTTACTTTCATATGACTTTTCCAAATAAGTATATTTTTTGCTAAAGTAAGCCAAATGGGCATCAAATTCCATGTTACGTTCTTTTCCCGATTCTAAATCGCTTTCATATTTTGCTATTTTATTTAATAGTTTATCAAAATCTTCTTTTGAAACCATACCTTTAGTGTTTCACTATATTTTAAATATAAAAGTTTACTTTATTAACAAACGTTCGTTTGAGATTTTAATCAAGTTATACGGCCGCATGACAAAAAACACTTATTATTATTAAGTCTAATTTAATAAAGCACTTTCTATATTTAAATCACTTCAAATTCGCCACTTCACTGAAGCAATAAAAAACAGGTGTTGGGTATACATACGCATGCCTCTGAACTATTTTTTAATACAGTAGGTTTTACATATATATTATTTTGAAATGCCGGAATAAAAAAAAATGAGTGGTCTATCTAAAACGATCTTTGATTAAATAGCTTATAAACTGACATTCGAAATAATCAAAGTTATCAAAATCTTACGTTTTACTAGAAGGTAAATATTTTATGATATGCTACAAAAGTATTGAAAAATAATCTAGAGATGACTTCAGAGAAAGATCTAGTAAATGAAATATATAATGAGGAAATAATGGGTATCACTAACAGAAATTTTATAATTCGTTTAAAATCATTAATTTGTGAAAAAAATGATGGCACTGAATCAGAACAAGATGACAAGAAAGAAAACTATCAAAAACTCAATACGTATTTAAGAGGCACAACATTACCAAATTCGATAATCAGAAAGAATCTACTATCACCTTCTAGAGCTATACTAGTAAATTCACAAAAAACCCAACCCGATACATATAAATATCGCTATTTTGAAACAATAACCAATAAACTTACTGGCTCACATACAAATGCGGAGCAAGAAAACGACGAGTTTAATGAAAATAATGTTGACCAAACGACGAGTACGACATCAAGTTTAATAAAAAATTGGCCCGAGAAAAACTTTTTGAAACATATTGCGAAAATAGATTCCTACGTTAAAGATAGAAAACTATTAGGTGAAATCAAGAAAATTCTCGCTGAGAAGGAATTAGCGAATAAAGAGCACGAATGCGCTTACTCGCCGTATGTATGTAAGCATGTAAGAACAAAAGTAGGTCGAACATATTCGAAAGGTGGGAAAAATATGAAATTTTAGAAATGTTTAGTACAAAACGTTTATAGAACGATACTATTAGAAAACAAAAATTATAAAAATATATGTCATTAAACTGGAGAACGTTTAAATACGCAGAGAACCAACAAACACCTTGATAACTAAAATTTGAAAAATATTTTATACTAATATTTAGTATCACTTTTCCATACATTAACTGTTTACTTCAAATAGGACGTATTTTGAAGACGACGAAGAATTAAATATTTTTTATTATGTATATAAGATAGTATTACTTTAAACCGTAAATAATCATTAATTATTAATAAGATAAGTTACTCATTTCGAAAACTACATATTGACTGCATGAAACATCCAATTAGCTTAAAAAACACAGGCAGGGTAGATAGCCTTCCTAAGCATTTCTGTCTTAGGTAGAAGCTATCATCAGTACCCCCTGCTTCAGTAGCATCATTGTCTAACGACTATGAAATCTGAAAATCCTCTGCATAATGTACACATGTACTATGGCTATAAAGTTCTATGAACGTAGATGGTAGTTAGACGAAATGACATTTTAAGTGATAAACCATTATAAGGTATTAACCCATCTCCACAATTGTGATGTAAAGAACTTAAACAATCAAAATCTCTTTTTAGTAACCCTGTAATTCATCTCTAGCACTAACTTAAAGTAATACTATCATACATACATTATTCAATTCGTACATTTAGCGTGTATAAGCTATTACTAAAGATGAATTAGGGGGATAATAAAAAGAGACTGATTGTTAAAGTTCTTTACCTCTCGATTCTGAAGATGGGTTAACACCTATAATGGTTTCATCTCAGTTAAGATATTATATCGTCTAAATAGAACTACGTAATAATAGTACATATTGTGTACATTATATAGAAGATTTTCAAATTAGCTTAAACAAGACAGCGTCGTGCAGCAAGCAGAGTCGTTAGACAATGATCCTACTGAAGCAGAGGGTACTGATGATGGCTACCACCTACACAGAAATAGTCCATCGACCCTGTCTGGTTTTTTTTTAAATCTAAGGTATATCATACAGGCAATCTGCAGTTTTCGAAATGATTAAATATTTTGTGTTTTGTTTTACTAACTATAATTCCAAGTACTTTCTTGAAAGAACGTATTTTGTTACCTGTTAAATAGAAAACTCAAAGTAAATATAATTATCATGTATAATGCTAACTAAAATATACAAACTTTTTTACAATGCATTTGAAATATTAACTAAACATTTGTATATATATCACACTGTTATAAATAATTCGGAGGGGAATTACATATAACAAAATGTGCTTAATACAAATCAATAATCTTAAACTTAAAACATCACATAATCTTCGATCAATAAATAAATCGAATCGTTTTAATTTATATAAAACGAAAAAAAGGAAAATTTTCTATTTCTACTTTATGTAACCTGTTTCAAATATGAATATTTTCATTGAGCATATTTTAAAATTTAATTGTTTAAAATCCTATTTTGGAACGTGGACGAAAATTAATAGAAATTCGGTTAAATTAAATTAATAACTACAACAAAATATATTTATGACAAGTTATCAAATTCTTATTAGACATATCGTATAAAAATATTTGTCACAGTCATGATGTGGCGTTTTGAAGCAAAAGTATTGTCCGCAGTTTTGAAAATAATCAGAAAGCAATCAGAATTCGAATAATCATTTCGCATAATAAAACATCTATTGGTCAAAATGTTTTACTAAAAATATAAAGCAATAAGTGAAGCTGCTTATAATTTGGTTAATGATTAACATGATTGAATAAGTAGCATTTTTTCTATTTCATCAATACTGAGTAGCAATAGATCGATTGGTATTCCCTCCATATCTGAGGAGTTTAAGAAATAGACTAACTGTTACTATTGATACTACCTCAAATTAAAAAAAAACGAATCTGTTTAAGCTAATAATGCCCAGTGCACTCATTTTAGATCAGATTTTGGCGGGTATAAATAAAAAAAAAATTTGTTTTCTCGTTTCAATGATGCTGTTAGTTTGTCCAGTTCTCACAAAAATTGAATTAAAAACGGGGTCAAATTCGGCAACGTAGCCAGTTCCGAATGTCAAAGGTCACAACCTGTTTTCAGTGTAAACAAGATTATGTGTCATAACGTGCTACGCTTCATCAACAAGTATTGTAATCTCAAAAAGTAGTGTAAATGTTTCTCAGGGGATATTGCTTTCACGATGCTGCGGAAAAAGTGAAATTTAGTTTATAAGCTTTTATCCAAATGTACGAAAACATTGCTGTCCTCAAATAAGGACACTGGGAAGATATGTGTTTTAAACTACGAAATTTTAGTTTGTGCCAAAATGAACAAACGGCATTGTTTTAAGACTTTGGAGGAGGCATAGCAATATCTGGAGTCCGATGAATGTGAGACCGACATTCTAGCATTACCACTGAAAGTTGAAGAATTGACAGATGATGACGAAAATGTTATAGATCTGCCAGTTGTAAATGATATTCCTGATAAACACATTTATTCTAGTAATCCAACTCTGGATCATGTAAAGTGATGTTGATTTTCAGGTGGAAGAGGTGGAAACAGCAGAAGACACCGAAGACGAGTTTTATTAAGGAGATAACGTACTCTTATCGGTGTTTGCAAAGAAGGGAAAACTTCAGGTGAGCTTATATCAGTATTCTGCACAATGAGAAGAAATTTCGCCTACTTATACCCACAATGAACTGCAAACTATGCTGAGGAGAATCTTGATCGCCTAAAAGAGGTTCTGAAAGAAGCTTCCCCTGTCGAGATATGCTAAGAATGTTGCGATGATTAATGAAGAAACAGTCCGCTATGCCAAGGAGCAAAACAAACATGCTAGGTTATGATATTTCGGTTGATGAGCTGAAACCTTTATCGGATTCCTTATTTTCAGTGGTTATCACACCCTTACAAGTGAGCGCGACTATTGATCTGAGAGTACAGGTATAGGCATTTCCTTTGTAAAGGACGCTTTCACTAGAAACACTTCTGCAATAAAACCTGCAATTTGTCCTCAAAATGTCATACATTTTGAGGACAATTCAAAGGCAAACGAAAACAAGCATGACAAGACTTTTAAGATAAGGCTTCTTTTTTCGATGATCAATGAGAACTTAGAAAGGTGGGGTATATTCGACATGCACCTCTCTACTGATGGAATGATTGTAAAATACTACGGTATGCATTTCAACCAGCAATTTATACGCGCCAAGCCAATTCGATTCGGCTTCAAGCTGTGGGCTCTGTGTGGAGAAAAAGGGGATTTCTACAACTTTGCACTGGGAAAGTAGAATCACCTGAATTATCTGTCGGTACCAGAATTGTACTGAAGATGCTGTCGATTGTTCAAGACTCAAGAAGTCATAGCATATATTTGGACAATTTCTTCACGAGCTATGCTCTTTTAGTCAAGCTTCGTAAACAAGGATTTCCAATCACGGGAACAATAAGATATCTAAGAACAGGGAAGTGTCCATTGACGCCAACTAAAGTACTTGACAAGCAAGCGAGATGTTCTTCGATTGGCAATTCGATTCAAGAAACGAGGTCACCGTTGTAAAAGAGAATAGTAAGTGTGTGTCTATTGGTACCAATTTTGATGAAGTTTATCCACTAGTCTAGGTGAACTGCTGGAGCAAAGAAAATAGAGCTAAGGTTGCGGTAGATAACCAAGAGTCATCAACAACTATAACAAGTCTATGGGTGATATAGATGCCCATGACTGGCCCTGAAAAAACATTACATTGCAGTTCGCGGGAAAAAGTAGTATTGGTGCCTATTTACACGACTCATTGACATGGCACTCGTGATTGATTACCACTTATACACTTGATCCATGATTCCGTCGTCAAATGGCAGATACTTATCTAAAATTGGCCATGAAACCAAGGCAAGAAGGGGTCGATCAGTGCATATTCTAAGAGTTGAGGAAAATTCGATAAAGCAAACCACCATATAAGTAAACTAAACAAGCAGAGAAGGTACCAAAATGTCTTAATTACAAGCAAACCACGTACGTATTGCATAAAATGCGATATCACTCGGTGTATGAATAAATAAATGATTACAAATCGAAAATGATAGCGTTTATTCCGTGTCCTCAAATGAGCACAGGCCATATCTTTGGTTGCACTAAAAAAACTCAATTCGTTTATACTCTTCGTCAAATTGGACTCTTAGAAGATAATTTTAATGATATTAAGTGAAAAATTAAAATAAATTAGAGCGTTAACGGGTTAAGAGGACGTACAGTTAACGAGTTAAGAGGAGGTACAAGCTGGCAAATATGCGCTTCCCATACCTATGATCAGGACATGACACAGTCTTTTTTATAGTTTGGCCCCATCTATGTCTACTCTTGGCATGGCATTCATATTACGACGCATTTAAAAGTAATAATGAATGAAATGTTTTAATAAACTGACTAAAAAGCACAAATGGCTCAGTTGATTAATTAATTTCTTCAAAGCTTAATCAATTATGTAGTTACGGAAAGTTCAAAGAGATTCCAAAGAATATTACATATTGAAAAGAGAGAGGTAAAGCCAAGGTATGGGGAGTCAAAGTGTATATGGTTTCATTATAGTTTAAATGTTAACAAATAAATTTTTCTTATCTCTTATAGTCTGTCTTCTTCTTTTTAATAGTTGCAGATATGTCTAAATGTAATTAATAAATGATTGTGCTATATTTGTCTATTTCAAGCACTTGGTGGTCCTGACAAAACTGTTAGGACCATTGATCACACGAGGTTTTGAGAACTTTACTCCAGCAAAAGTAGACTTTAACAACACACAAGATTTATGAATTAAAAACTCTGCGAAGTAGCAACGTTTAAAGATTTCACTTTAAGGATTTATATTATTATTAATAAATAACTAATTTCGGAGCAACAATATCGAATAAAAATAACTGCAAGTCTCTAAACTCTACTAACATATATTTTATTGTACTTTTGCAATACATGAAAAGCGCGTTTAACACTGTTTTAATTACCACAATTACTCGGTAACAAATTTTACACAGCAAATTGCAATCATACCCACTATGTTAAAAGATTCTGAAAAGTGTAATGAAAGAGCAGTGGGATTGACAATGTGTACGAAGATAAGCACCTGGAGTCGCTTCAGAGCAAGAACTTTGGAAGTTAACTATGAAATATAGGAGTTAAAACGCCTTTAAAGCGAATACCATCCGTAACTTTTCTTGCAAAGAAACGATAAACCTCTATAGAAGATACCGAAACAGAGGATAACATTGTTATTGAAAAAATATGCTGTTGGTGACTTTAAGCTATAAACATACTTATAAATCGCACGCAGCACCTCAGAGTTGTATAATAAAAAATCACAGTCATTTAACGATCCAGCAAGAAAACCTAAGTAACCTGTTCTCTCATTCAAAATTGGATCGCGTTATATTCTTGCCTATATAATGCTCCAGTCTATCGCTCTTCTCTGAATGATTAAAATGTAAATGTCAAGAACGAGTTTTCGCCACATAATAAAACGTCTCTGTCACAAATGGAGATTTTAAGGCAATTTATTTAAGAACTACGTTTCAAAAAGATTTACATCTGATTGCAAGTAAAAATCCAGCAGAATTTTCTAAAATATTATCATTAACAAGTTAGCTGCCGAGCTAAGGTTTGAAAATTAATCCTACAGACCAATAATGTTTTTATCTTCAGTTTTAATAGTAAAATTGTTCCGTATTTGTAAATGTAAAACTTAAAATTTATTTTTGAAAAAAAAACATTTTCTTATTTCCAGTCCATAGGGACCAACGCGGCGTAGACAAGAAATTAGTGTGTGTACGCCGCGTCAGGCCCTACGGACAAACAGTGTGATCCGACGTACCCCCACTATTATTTTTTGTTTGTGTAATGCTGAAGCTCGTTTTAGATTCGCTTAGCGTTGCAGCGTGAGTACAGGTTAGTACTTATGAAGTATCGCGTTGCGTTGTACAGCATTTTCTCTGAGCTAATAATATAATAAAAAGTAATAATGTGTCATCACAAAGGCATAGAGCATTGACAGAGAAAGAACTTGAAGATATTCTTGATAATATGTCAGATAGACGAAAATCATGAATTTTGTGACGATTCAATAGCAGATCCAGATTTTGGCCTTGAACCCGATGCCACCATTGGTGATTTCGAGCGATGCAAGTGACATTTCTCAACACGAAAGCGATGTATCTGAACATCGTAAAGTAACATTTTTTGTTATATTATTGTCGTACCATAATTATTCCTTTTATTATAGACCAAAATGTAGGTACTGGTAACGGTTCCAAAAACGAACCGTTAGTTTCCGAGTTAGCTGGTCATAAAACTGTGGATAATGAAGGCAACGTTTGGACTCAATCGACAGCGCGGTAGAATAACTTTAAAAACGTATATCTATAACGGGCCCATGGAACAGTCACGGCAAAAATAGAACATACTAGCGCCGGTCCCTTGGGCTCGTCATGGCAGTTAACTTGTTAAATCAAAAGGAGAAAATATAAACTTTTTGCAGTTAGCAGCTTGAAAATGAGACATTAATGATGCCCGAAACTATTATCGCAATTAATTTGGAATCATTGTAACAGTTTCACTATTTAATTATGCAATTTCTCTAATCCGGCATCGTGCGCTCCGGCACGCTGGATGATCCGGCTCAAAAGCTGGAAATCGTGAAGAAGCTTGATAATGGCATAAGTAGACGCATCACTATGAAAGATTATGACATAGGATCGTCTACACTTTACGACATTAAAAAAGCAAAGACAATTTGAAACGGTTTTTGAACGAATCAGAAACTTAGGAAATTGAAAGATATAAACTTTGAAAAAATCTAAGTTTGACCAACTGGATTCGGTTTTGTGCAATTAGTTTATAGCGAAAAAATCAGAGGGTAAACCCATAAATGGTCCTATGATTGTTGAAAAAGACTCTCCATGGTATCAGAAAATTACATATTTCTGGAGAGCTGATCTCTGCTGATGTAGGTGGTGAAGAGTACAAAATAAAATTCTATTGCGTCTGAAAAAGAACTGACAGCTTGTCAAATTTATAATGCAGATGAGACTTGATCCTTTTGTGGCGTTGTGTACCAAATTCTATCCTTCATGGTGGGAATGAGAAAAGTGTTAAAGGTTTTAAGTCAAATCGGTTAACAGGTCTGCTGTGCTCAAAAACTAAAACCTTTTGTGATGGGAAAGTTTAAGAACCTTACGGCTTTAAAAAACGTGAACACCTTGCCTATGATTTATGGAACACAATCAAATGCATGAATGAATCAAGAGTTGTTTAAAACTGGTTCTTTAAAGACTAATAATTTTATTAAAAAGAATTTTGAAAGTGAAATTGAAAAAAAATTAACAGACGGTAAGGCAATTTTGTTTTTAGACAACTATTAATCTCATTTAGATAAGTGTTTGGTAATATTTCAGTAGCCTAGCTTCCTCCCAAAGTTACATCCTTGGATCAAGGGGTGATCCAGAACATCAAGCCACTATGACAATGTGACAGATTTTCAAATACAGTTTTTCATTAGGGACGCTGTCTTTGTTAGTGCTTTGACTTGGGCTGAAGTAAAACTGGAAACTTTGAAGTCATGGCGTAAATTTTGGCCCGAAGTAATGGACGAAAATGTCGAAGGTACTGAAAGCGATATAGTTTATGATGAATTAGGTGTTTTAATTGATTTGCATTTAAAGAACCCCATGTCACAGCAGAATCGGTAAGAAATAAGAGAGTGGATTGAAGCAGATTTTGATGAGCCAACGAGGAAATTCTGACATATGAGGCCATCATACAAAGTATTATCAATTCAACAGGCCCCGAAGACATGGGCTCAGATAAAGATGATGTAGCGGAGTCAAACGACATCACTTGGAATTAAGTAGCTGACGCCTTGAATACATTAATCAGATTATCTGAACGCAGCAGTTCATTCAATGATGCTGAAATTATGAAACTCCACATCATACTAAATGACCATAAAAGCCCGAAGAGAAAATACTAAAACACAAATCAATATTCGAGATTTATTTAAGATGGCTTCTACCAATAAGAATAGTCTCATGGGTTTAGACCAACAATCTTGCTCATCTTCCAATAAAATTTTTTGTAAGTCCACATTGCGCTTTTTGTTTTAAAGTTAGTTATATTACATTACAAAATGTATTATGTAATTTTTTATTCTACTTAAGCTGTTTAAATAAACAAACATGTTTTACTATCACTTTTTTGTTTAAATCACGTTTTTCGCAGTATCCAGCCCGTAATCCGGAATATTTCGTAATCCAGCATTCCTCATGGCCCGAGCATGCCGGATTAGAAGAATTCTACTGAATAAACTGTTGCCGCAAAGCAATAACAATATTGCTAGGTTCAATCGAAGATCAGAAATGCTGTGAAAGCAATTGAAACCGAAACAAAAGGAAATTTAGAGATATGGATACATCAAACATTCCAGTTTTATTAAAATCGCCTTGCGATAGATCTCTTCAACATTAATCAGCACAGTGCGTAGGAATTTAACGCTGAGCAACATGTCACTACTCAAAGAAATTCAAGACATGAAATAAAGTAAATTAAGGCAATTTTGATTATTGGTGGATTATTTAGTTTTGGAATTTAACAGTTACTTGTGTAAATTAAAATATTTCCTATATATATTTACAAATTTAATTAACATCATTTGCATAGCACGATCATTTACTTGGATAAATATCGTGTAAAACGAGGTTTGCCGTATAGTCAATAGAAATTAAAAGCATCGAAATATTCCTGTAGTTTCCTAATAATATAACTAAAATAAATGTTGCAGCCAGGTTGCAGCCAGAAATATAAAAATAGATAGAAATATGTCAATATTCATTATAAAACTAATAATATTACACTTTATAAAACCGCGATGTGAAAAACAAAATTAAGTTCTATAGATTTCTCACAAAACTGATTATTATAGACACAAGTTATCTAATTACATCGTCTTTAATTTTATTAACATCATAATCAAAATTGTGTTCTTTGACATCAATTACAAATACCAACACATTTTAATACTTAAAAGAAGATACTTAATTTTAAATTCATCATTATGATTAATATACAAAAACAGATTATTTAAACATGTATATACAATTTAAAAAATGAACAATATACCTAAAAAAATTATTAAAAATTCTAAACAATTTGCACTTTTAAACAAAATTATTTATGTATTCGATTATAGTTCAAATCAAAAATCTTTCTTAAAAAGATATTTATATGTATATATTTACTAATACAAAGCAATAAGTTAAAATAAGCATTTTGGTTTCAATTAAATGTCTGTACTTATTTCTGATTGGCATCCACGTGGTCTGGGGCGAGTTTCTTTGAAAATCTCTGCCACATTTTCCAATAAAGTGTCTCCAATCCAGCAGCGTATTGTTTGCAATCAAATAATGGAGATGTCGTACGAGCTGTCCAGACTTTGTGCCGCATAGCTTTTAAACTG
>WYDF02020206.1:0-13232 GCA_009867245.2 Adranes taylori | reverse complement strand
AAGAAATAATCTTAAATTGGTAGGAAAATGTATATCGCGTATTATTGCCCTGTATGCCCAGTATTATTGCCCTGAAATATGACTTATGGCACATACACTAAACCAAATTTCAAATTTACCGTCAGTTCTACTATCAAAAGATCCATGCGGTTTGCATGTGTTTAAGATATCGTCATGTACTTTAGGTTATGCAGAAATTTTGTTTTAAAAATACAACCACCGGTTATTGTACAATATCTTGTGAAAAAAATTGCATGCAAATATAAAAAATAATAAATACCTCAATATAATAACAACACTTCACAGAAATTTCGATGAATACACTGGCAGACATCAATACTGCTGTCGAAGGTTACGGCATGACATGTTTGCTAGATTGTGTATCTGGAGTAGCAAACCGGCTTTTAAGACTTTTGCCCCGCGCGGACTATTGCTCCACTCTACTCTACTTATGTACTTGCGCTCAATTAGGTAAGTTTTATTGAGCTCTTGTTGTCTGGACATATCGGACCTTATCGGATTCTACGCTGATCTCCATCGGACTCGCGACTAGTCAATCTCAGAGGACGTAAGGGTTGGTTATCGTGTGAAGAAGTAGCCGCCGCCATTACAATATTCATATGCTAAATATGGATGCAAAAAAAAGTACAACATACAAAACAAATGAACACAAAATGACCTGACAACGAAGCTCAATTTAATGGTTAATTAAATTTGATCCTAAAATATTCTTCTATTTCATAGCATTTCATTATTTAGTAATACTGTTTCAATTGTTATCTTATTTTTATCTATTTGACTTATGTCCTTTATTTCTTGTAGGTAAATGATTATACAATTTCCATGCATTGTACATAATGATGTTTTAAATGCCGTTGTGTTATGTATCGGTATAAGAAGCTTGTCTTTGCCTCGAGCGCGATAATTTTGTTGATTATCGTTTGTGGTAAATAGGTGCAAATTTTTTGGTGTGAAAGTTAATACTAATAAGTTATATATATTATGTGAAAGTTATATAGGTACAAGTTAGTGCCTTTTTTTGTTTTCCGTAGGAACCTTCAAATGGCGAAGACTGCCCGCGCATCCAACAGTGTGGGATTTCTACCGCAATAGAACTCCACTCCCTGTTGGGATTGTATAGTTAGGGAGATTTGTGAGTTTGTTTGAAGGAGGCTTTAGGATTTATCATCCTCTTCAGTCTGGAACTGGGACGTGGTTCTCTTTAAAGTGTTCTCTATATGATACACGAGTCTTTAAAGTTAACATAGTCCGAAGCGCTCGTTTTTGTGACACAATTATTTTTTGGATCTTACCTTGTTTAGATCCACCCCAATGAATTTTAGCGTACCGTAATGATGTTTCAAAATGGCTAATATAGACAGTTTATAATACGGCGAAGCTACACTGTGTGCGCAGCAGCCGAAGTGCAAATATCATTTTAGTCAATTTAGAAGCTAAGCAGTCTATGTGCTCCGCCCAACTGAAATTGCTGTCAATAGTGACGTCAAGAATTTTGGTATGAAGTACGACTTCCGTTAGTGATCCACGAAGATCGATGTTAGCCGGTTCATCAGCAGGTGATTGTTTTGCTTTATATAGTATGCAATTAGTTTTAATGGTGTCAATGACTAACTTATTGTTGCACGTCCACTCCTTCAGATTGGTAAATATACTTTGCGATGTCCCTATTAGACTTTGACTAGTAATTATAATATTATTGTCGACTGCATATGATATAAGTCGACCGGAAACGATTTGTATATGTTTATCAAGATTGTTTGAGCCCTGTTGTGCTCCCACGCTGATATTTACCTTCTCCGAAGTCGCGATTTTAACTCTTTGGGTGCGATTAGTTAAGAAGGATTGATACCAATCCAGTACAATCTCACGAATACCATATGCGTACATCTTGTTTAACAACACACTCGATGAGCTATATAAGGAATAATATTTTTTATTAAATGAGTTGATAATCCGTCACAACTACGACTGTCATTAAGATTTTGCACGATGTCGATAATCTCTTCATGAATTAAAGCTTTTATATAAAACGATCCACTTTAAGAAGGTGAATTTTTTGTTATATGACTTAGCTCTATCGTTGTAGGTAAACCTTAGGTAAGTGTACTTGGAGTGTGTCTAAAATATGTATTGGATTTACTTGTTGCTTCAGAAAGGTGAATTGTATTACAATCAGTATCTTCAACATCTATATTGACTTTTTGTTTATTGGATATATTTAAGCTATTATTAATTACATTCCATATTGCTTTATTTTTGTTGGACGCCTGTATAATGAAGTTGTCTTTATACTGTTTTTTAGGTAGCTCAAGGTTCAACTTTGTAACGACTGTTTAGGTTAGATAATAACGTCCTAAACTGTGAATACTTCAAAGACATATCAGCAGCAAATGCCACCTGTTCCTTTAAAAACCATATATAATTCCTGGGTTACCCAATATTTAGTTTTAGTCTGATGGTTCTTGCCCTTGGTTAGGCACATTTGGAAAGCACATTTGAACTAGATTATATATAGTATCCATTAAGATATTGCATGTGCGATCAGCGTGAACAGACTGATAAACAGAAAACCAATCTTCATTTGCTACACTGTGAATAAAATCTGTCATTATTGCTGTGTTACGGGTTAAAATTTAACACGTATTTATAAGTGAACATAAGTGAGAATTTATCTGAAAATTATTCACGGAATATTATTCTTTCGTTTGTAAATCGTTGGATTTCCTTTGTAAATTTTTGGAATCATACAGATTGTAATTCTCTATTTCGTCTCGACAACATTGGATAAAAAGTTAAAGCGCGTACCAAATTATCAGTCTGACAACAGCGTCGGCAAATATGAGGAATGGCTCCGCGTGTACGACGGAAAAAGGGAGAAAGAGTGACAGCGAAATAGGCTGACGATTTATCTTTGGTTTGTAGACAGTCAGCCATCTTACTATTATGCAGGAGTTTAATTAATTAATCTGAGTACATTTGATAATTTAATTAGGCTTTGTTACAGGATTTGAAACTCAATTAATTGTTGGAGATTAATGTGACAGCCTTGGTAAATATTTAAGTATTAATGTCAACTCATCAAGAGGTTATGCTCACCTGTAAGTTGGACTTGGACATTATGGTTGTTTTGAATAACTAATCACGTTTTTGTGTTTATTTCAGAAAATTCTGGTAAGTTTTGTTTAATTTTGTCAATTTAGAAATTCAGTAGTTAGGATCGATTTTACGGGCCCATATGTTTTTGTAAGTAAAATAAATTCATTTCAAGACATTATATTAGTTTTTTTTTTGGTGTGACTAGATAATCATAAATAGCTTGTTATGTATTGTATGTATGTTATGTATGAATGAGGCTTACCTCGCTTGTGTCATAGGATGCATATCCATGATATTTCGGTAGACGTGGCAACGTGGTTTTTAGAAAAGTCAGTCAGTCAGTCAATTGTCGAGACTGACTGTCGAGACTTACATTAATATTAAAGAAAAATAAATAGAGTTTTGTACATGTTCGTTTGCCAGTAAAACTTTTGACGCACTCGTTTTCTGCATTATACGATAATATTCTGTTTGATGTGGAAATTATTACAGACGGACATATTTTGTAAACATACATTGGTACAATATTAGTTTCCAACCAAATTGATGCTATACTGAAAGTTGTAAAGGGTCTGCGCGTAAAACAATTTGAATTCCTTATAAACAAAAAATTAATTGACTGTTGATTTTTGTAGTTCGATTTTGGGTACATATATAAATATTGAAATAGATTTTTTAAATATTTATTTAAAACAAAATTGAATTATATTTATTTTCGTAATATGTAATAACATCTTTAAAATATTGAAAAGTTCTTTGAACGTTCACTGGACACTAACTTAGAAAGGTCTTCTACTTACTTCGGGGCGTAAAACTGTGAAGGTTTAAATTTTTGGTTCATATTTTCGGTAAAAATTCTGAAATTTAGACGTGGCAACGTCAAATTTTTTACATCATCAATTTTTACAATTAATTTGTGAATAAAGAAACATCAATACGAATTGTGCTGAGCCGCAAAGTTGTAAAGAGTCTGCGCGTAAAACTGTAAATGTTTAAATCTTTTGGTTCATTCGCAATTTATTTCTGTAAACATTCTGAAGATTTAGACATGGCAACGTTAATTTTTTACATGACCAATTTTTGCAATTAATTTGTGAATAAACAATAAATACGAATTCGCAGAATACGAATTCTGCTGAGCCGCTAAAATAAGACAAACCATTCTAAAACCTAATGTTTAATCAATGATTTGGGTTTAAAAAAACTTCTTATTAAAAAAGTCAAAAAAGAATATAAATCAATAATCTTTTGCTCTGGACGCCATCTATTGACTATCAATATATGGTCAAGCATTTATAAGACAATCTCAATCCAAACACATTCTCCAATTCGTTTGAAATCCGTATAAACAAAGAATTAATTGACTGTTGATTTTTGTAGTTAGATTTGGGGTAAATATATATATTAAAATCGATTTTTTTAATATTTATTTAAAACAAAATTCAATTATATTTATTCTTGTAATATGTAGTAACATCTTTGAAATATTTAAAAGTTCTTTGAACATTCGCTGGACACTAACTTAGAAAGGTGTTCTACTTCCTTCTGTGCGTAAAACTGTGAAGGTTTAAATCTTTTTGTTCATACGCAATTTATTTTCTGTAAAAACTCTTTGAAGATTTAGACGTGACAACATCACATTTTTACATGACGTTGCAATTAGCAATCAATTTTAGCAATTGATTTGTGAATAAAGAAACATAAATACAAATTGTGCTGAGCCGCTAAAATGAGTCATAAATCATTCTAAAAAGTAATGTTTAATCAATGATTTGCGTTTGAAAAAACTTCTTATTAAAAATTTCAAAAGCTAATTTACTGACTACATAATGCTGCCTAAGTCTCTTACTATAATATACTTTAAAATGATGCAATATATTTGGAAATGAATAAGTTACAATTTTTTTTTCTTTACCACCATCTATGGATGAATAGATGAACTGTATAAAATGAAAGTAATTTGCATGTTGCATACAATGTCCCAATTTTAACTCTATAATTATATACCACTGGTTGAATACCGCTGTATAATTTTAACTGTATTATTATATACCACTGGCTGAATACCGCCCACTTTTTAGTCATGCCGCAAAAATCCGCGTTTTTGACGACACGTCCAATACGAACGCCCGTTTAAATACAGTTTTTATATACATCGCAAATGCCAAGTGTTGGCTTATGTTGAAACATGATTTTGATGAAAACAAAATGTCAGGCAGACATATTGAAATCTGTACATTCAAAGAGACATTATCACAGAAAATGGAATATATCTCCTGAAAACTTCAATTAATTTGCATAATTTCAAGAGCAAAATGTAAAGAAAAGAGTACAAAATGGAAGATATAGAGGTTTGTGCAAATATATGCTTTACATTTGATGAAAAATAATTAGAAACTCCAGGTATGTTTGTAATGGAATGAATATTTGGCTTGACAGGCAAATCTAGAAGTGCCCCAAGAAGCAATTTTAACGTTTTTAGGCTCAAATATATATAGAAAATCATTTCTAATATAAAGTTTCGATGATTTATTTTATTACCAACTCATACAACGTACAATATAAGTTATAATAAACGAACAAACTTTTGCAACCAATTTTCACATAAGAATGTTGGAAATTATCGATTTTCAAAACCTTATTATTTTTATTCTGGATGTAAAATAGACATATTTATGAATAAATATTAATGATTAAAGACTGATTCTAAACTCTATGCTAAAAACTTGATTTGATGTAGCATCCTGTCCATTTAATAAATTTCTAAGTGATTTTAAGCATCATTCTGGGACCTATGCACGTTTTTTACAAAAA
This sequence comes from Adranes taylori, assembly GCA_009867245.2. NCBI lineage: Eukaryota > Metazoa > Arthropoda > Insecta > Coleoptera > Staphylinidae > Adranes > Adranes taylori. The sequence goes on along the minus strand of WYDF02020206.1, from coordinate 7,301 downwards.
AACTAAAAATGAGAATTTTTTCAAAATCATAATGTACGCCAAAAGATAGTGCTTATAAAGTTCTAAAACCGAGTCCAAGGTATATTTCACTATCTAATGTACTTTAGGAGTTATGAGTAAAAATGTAAACATACTTTCGCCCATTGCTTCATATAAATGAATTTTGTTCACCTGTAATAAGATTGGAAAAAAAATTAAAAGTACACTCTTTTATCAATATTGAAGATTTGCAATTTTTTTCTAAATAAAGAAAAGAACGTGCATTTAGCCGATGGCATTATTGATCATATCAAGCTTTCCACGTACTATTAAATGTGAGCCCATTTGGACCATAGTTTATGTTGTGATCCAACTTTGGGACCATTTTTACCCACTTTTCCTTTTTTTGAAATATCTATAAATTTATCAAAATTTAGAATATTTTTGCATTTTCTTTCAATAAAACACGAATCGCATGGTAGAAACTGCAATTCTCTTGGATTTATAGAAAATTGACAATTTCAAAAACAATTTCAATTTTTTTCCGATTTTTTCAAAAATTCATAACTTTTTTGAAATGGTTTTTATTTTGAAAAAATGGTCGAAATAAATCCTCTAGTGAATTTCATCATCTTTCAAATTCCGAAAACGGCATACTGTTAACCTTGTCGGGGGAGCTGTCATGTGCTTCAAAATACGACGGACACCTCCAGTTTTTCCATGTTATCACAAACCGTTCGCTTTAACGCTTTTAATTAATAATAAAAGAATAAAATATAATATAATTACGATTTTACTTTAATCAGATTCAATTCTGTAAAATACGAAAACAACTTTTCAAGTAGAATTTTTTATTTACATTGTTGCAATATTGAAAACAATGATGGCCATTTTAAGGACGATGGTAACATATACGTAGTTTATACAATCAAATTCAAATAACAGAAAAATGGAACTAATTAACCCATTAAAGGCCACCATATGATAAATCATACGGCTACACTACTGAAGTTTGAGGTTATGTTGATTTCTTGTGATGTATTACAGGCTTGTGTTTTCAAATAGGTTATATTCATTAGTGAAGTCTTTATTTTTTTGGAGCTTTTTAATTCGAGAAATTTCAGTGTTAGGTATTTTAGAACTTCTTCCATTAGACCTCTATCCTGAATTATTAAAAAGTTTGTTGGAAGGAGTACACTCGAACGCTAAATCTTTCATAACACACATTCGCCAATATAATAATGCCCTAGCATTTTTTAGTTTTCAAGCTGACATTCGCCGTGATCTTGATCCAGGCGTTCCGTTTTTGTTATTTCAGGGATGATTTATCATTCAATTGGCGATATCCACTCCCAGATATCGGGAGTGGATATCGCCAATTGAATGATAAACCCGGCTAAATTTGGACATTTATATTTTCTAGATGCTGCCACTTATATTTTCTAGAGGCAAATGCGTTACGTACAGAAAATGCTGTTCACCATGGTGTTTTCCCTAATTCATTAAACTCCATTGACGACTTAAAGAAGAAAATTCGTTTGCTCAACAGTATAAGAATTTAGTGAAGTTTTGTGTACGGAGCAAAGTAGAGCAACTAGAGCTAATACTACTTTTCCAAATCTATGTCTATAATTCTTTACAAATCCCCAAGTTAATAAAAAAAAACTCATAATGCTCCAACAAACGCAAATGAAATTGGTGTTATTTTTAATAGTTACGATGGACATACCGATTCTTTCCAATATTCGTGTCTATATTAAAAATTCCAATGAACGATTAATTACTAGCCAAATTTCTAAAATTTCACCTCATGCAGATCCGCTTACTTATCCTATTTTAATTCCATTAGGTTTTGTAGGTTCGAGTAAGAATTTGTTGAGAAATGCTCATCGCGGTTCACGTCAAAGAATGTCTATAACAGAGTTTTATCTATATCGATTAATGATGCGAAATAATAAATTCAACCCTGAATTACAGGCCGGAAAATTAAGCCAACAATATAGTGAACAGATAAACTTTATTCGAAAGAATCAGAAGGAAATACGTGCAGAATCATATTATATTCGAGTGCTTGATGCTAGAGAACCTAATGTTCCTGTCCTTCAACCAAGGGCTGGACGAATTGTCATTTTGCCTAGCATATTTCAGGGTGGAACACGATTTATGATGCAAACCTATCAAGACTATAGTAAGTAAATATGGTCGACCAACGCTTTTTATTACTATGACATGCAACTCTCAATGGCCTGAGATTACAAAATATCTGAAAACTAATGAAACACCACAAGGTTGACCTGATCTTATTTGCAGAGTATTCCATTTAAAATTAAATGAATTAATTCAAGATATCACCAAGTAGTAAATATTTGCAGGTGTAGTAAGTAGCCTACGTTTATGTGATTGAATGCCCGAAACGTGGTTGGTCGCATGACTTTAACTCCAAAACACAAAATATGATCTACACACGGAATAGACTCTTTTATCAGAGCAGAAATACCTGCAGAAAACGATGAACTGCTCCAATTGGTACACCGAACTATGATTCACGGACTCTGCGACGAAAGTAACCCGGGAAATCATAACTGTACAGGTGAACAAAAACTATGTTCGAAGCATTTCGCACCAAAGGAATTTCGCAACGAAAGTTCAGCAATTCCTGGCCAATAGACATATTATCGTTGGAGAAACTATAATAGTAGCACTACAATAGAGCGCAATGGAAGAATTATTCCAATTAGTAATCAAGATGTGGTGCCATATAATCCATATTTGCTGTTCAAGTTTCGATCGCATATAAATGTCGAACTAACTGCGTCGCTCAACAGTTGTAAATATGTATTTAAATATATTTGCAAGGGTTCCGACTATGCAGTTGTCGAAATGAACCTTCTTTCTATTTAAAGTCGCGTTATATTTCATCTTGTGAAAATTTCTGGCGTTTAGATTCATTTGAAATGTATAAAAAATCACATACTCCGGTTAAGCTATCTGTTCATTTGAAAGGTCAGAGAGTAGTTATGTTTGAAGATGGACAAGAAGGAACTCCTCTTGCTGTAACTGAAAACCAACTATCTATGTTGGAAGCATATTTCGATTTGAATCGGCATGATGGACATGCAAGAAATTTAACATATATACAAATACCTATTTATTATAGGTTTGTAAATAATAAATGGCAAAGAAGAAAGAGAGTGTTGACGGAAGTTATACCACGGATGTAGGCGGTAAGTCCAAAATACATTGAACTTTTATCATCTTCTATTGCTACTTTTATATGCGCCTGGACCACTTTCTTACAACTCGTACAAATCTTACAACTTTAGATGATGAATATTTACGTTGTTTAAAAGAAGTTGAAGTTCAAATGCCTACCCAATTAAAAAAATTATTCGCAAACATGCTAATTTATAGAACTAATAAAATTCTACATTGTCACGGCATCAATTTGAATTTCATGTGGAGCGAATTTTAGAAAATATAGTGCAATCTGAAAATGAAAGTTTGAAAATAGAAGAACAAATGGGAACCCTTACTATGGATACAGACATAGTTGAATAATGAGCAAAAACTCTTCTACGATATTGTTATTCGTGCTTGCACGACAAATCACAATAATTATAATCGGTATTTTTGTCTTCAAGGTGGTGGCGGTGTAGGAAAGACGTACTTACATAACGTATTGCTAGAGGATCTAGCTTTACGTAAAATAAAGACAATAGCAGTTGGATTCACCGGCATAGCCGCTCTACTATTACGGGACGGACGAAAAGCACATTCTACTTTTAAGATTCCATTGAATCTGACACCACAATCTAGATCGTCAATATCAGCACAGTCTCGAGTCGCAGACGTTTGTTGACAAGCAAGTTATTAATTTGGGATAAAATTTCTATGAAAAGTTCGAAAGTTGTGAATGTGGTTGATAGGCTTTTGCGCGGCTTACGAAATAAGAACAGACCCTTCGGTGGTATGGAAATCATTTTTGGTGGTGATATTTTACTAAGGGCTCAGGTAAACTCAAGTCTTCTGAGTTGTGAAGGTGTTCCAGGTCTTGATTGCAGCTGTAATAAACTTATCCACTAACAGCATAAAAGATTTAACAAAACCGTCTATTGTTCTTCAGACAGCATATATAGAGAAAGAAAATATTAAAGCCTGTAACGTCATAATGCGCACTGATGCCACCGTTGCTGAGTGACTACTACCAACTGTAGTGCGCACTAGCTAGTGATATGCAGTCTAGTTGGGTAAAGAAAAAAAAAAAGGATTAACTATAAGCCAGTAACATCGTATTGCGGATTGCCGTAACCGTTTCTGAGTGATTACCACCAACTGTATTGCTCACCAGCTAGTGGTATGCATTATAGTTATATAGGAAAAGGTTGACAGGGAAGAAAGAGTAAAGCTTTTCCAAGATACATGCAATTTAGTCAAGCAGTATACTACAGAAAATCGCTCACCAAATATATTATTATCCCGGCGACTATTGGTGGCTCTTGCCTGTGCCTTGGTATTGCTGGCTTAGCCCGGCTTAGCTGCCTTAGCTGGTCGTTCAACTGCTGGCTACTGCTGCTGGATGGCTCTCTTCGAGTTCGAAAAGGAAATAAAATATTCTATACAACGCAGCGATATATATAGGAGGTAGTATATGTGAGTCTCCACAGAATCTTACGCGCATCGGTCTCTATGCAGCACTTCACACGTTAGTTGTTACGTACTGCGGTCCATCCACATAATCCTACGTAACACTCAGTCTTATCCCTACCATCTTTGTCTACATAACACACAAATAAGAAGATTTGACCATTCAAATCTTCTCTTATCTTAGCGCCTGTCTTACGCGTACAATAGAAATCAACAGTTAACACAGCAGTAGCGTCGATCAGCCGTTGTACATTGGTAACGGCGCTAGCTACTATATTATAATAGCAAGAGCCGGGTCATATCAATCTATTCACATATGTACACATTCATGCATAAGTCATAAACAGTTAAACGGGCATAGCATTGTCACGTACTTAACTTACGGCACTGCAAAACAATCGTCAACTATCTTGCTCTGATTCATACAATTCGATAGGCGGCCAAATATTTCCACTCTCATACGCGCTAAGCAATGTGTTTAATTCATGATTGGCAATATATTTTATTAGCAGCGGTAGGAAGCTAGTTTCTCTATATATATAATACATGCATAATTTAATAACTGATTCTATACCACTGCAATACTTTTACGTAATTTGTTTATTTGCTTAATTTTATTTAATATTTTACCAGGGTCGGATTGGACGAATATTATTTATTTATTCGTAATGATTATATAATTCTATTGATTTAATCTTATGTCTCGTAAGAACTTTGTTACAACACTTTTATATTCTAGCACTTTTATAATAAATTGAGGGTATTCAATGCATTTTTTATACAAAATTTCCTATTCATATAAGGACCGCAGTTAGCTCACGACATCTTCGATTTCGCAGATTGCACTGAGCGTAGTGTTCCTTGCGGAAATCGTGTTGTTTCGGAGAACGTTTCTCATTTTCATCTAAGTATTGAGTCAGCCGTTGAGCAATTATACTATCCATTAGTTTACGAAGGATATCCAACAGACTTATGCATCTGTAAAATGAGGCAGGGTTTCTTCATTGTTTACGAAGAAGGAGAAAAGTTTTGGAATCTTACATTTATCAGGCAAGTATCGCTCTTGTTCACATGCATCCATTGCTTTTGCAAACACGACGGGGTATCTTTTAGCTAGGAATCGAATAACTTCATTTGGGATATTATCTAAAGCAACTCCGTGGATACCATAGAGTTGGTGGTCCCGCTCCTATTTTTTTCAAAACCTAGAAGTTTTTACCATAACCTTTCTTTGCGTTCAATAATTCTTTTCTAGGGACTAGTCTGGGCGTTTTATAAGCGGCTTCGCGTAGATGTGCCTGCTCGGAGGTACCTGATTTAAGAAACCTCATTTTAATGTACTTAGTACATTTAGTTATAGTAAAAGTTTAGGAACTTATGAAGTAAATTTAGATATGCCAAAAATAACCATATAACCGCCTATGCAAACGATTACGACATTATAAATGCACTATAAAATTATGTATATTAACAGTATTCTGGAGTTTATTAGATTTCAGATTATTGGTAAGAGGGATAAATAAAATATGGAAAGGAGAGCCAGAGGAATGGGACAAAGGGGAATTTATTCCAGTATACAAAAGGGGGAGTAGAATCGAAGAGGATAGTTATAGATAGAGGAGAAACGATAATGAATGGCTTATATAGGTTATATGCGAGGGTCTTGAATAGGAGATTGAAAGATGTAGTTAGGGATAAGGGAATTCTTATACGCAGAGCGGATTCGTAAGGGGTAAAGGGACAACAGACAATATTTTTACCTTGAATTTTGAATATCTGAAAGCTGCATTTGATAGGGAGAGAATGGGTAGGGATTTCTAGAGGAATGGTAAGAATAATATAGGAAATGTATGAGGGGACGAAAGTAAGGGCAAAAGTGAATGGGAAGGTATCGGATTGGTTTGATACGCACAGAATAGGAAGGCTAGAATACTCACTAAGTGCTTGTCTATTCAACGATTACATATCGGATTTAGAGGAGATTTTGATGAAGGGACAAGCTGGTGGGATGAAGTAGGGGAGGCTAAAGGTGTGATCCCTTCACTATGCCGACGATATTGTATTAGTGAGTAGAAGGGAAGAGATGAATGAAATGATAGATAGGGTAAAGAGATATTTGGATAGAAGGGGAATGGAAATGAATGTGGAGAAAACTAAAGTAATGGTATACAAGAAAGGGGAAGGAAATGCAGAATGCATGCATTTAGTATAGGTGGGCAAAGAATAGAAAGAGTGAATAAATATAAATATTTGGGGTTCACTTCGACTCAAAATGCGAATTGTAAGGACCATATTATACAGATAACGATGAAGGCAGAGGCAGCCATAGAAAGAATGAGATATGGGAAGTATGGAAAAGAAGGTTTGGAGAATCTGTGAAAATGGGGAATATGATAATGGAAGTGTGTGTGTGCATGATATTATGGTATATGGAGCAGAGGTATGGGCAGTCGAAGAGAGCCAGATAATGGAGAGGGTGCAGGATGGATGTTTGAAAAGGATGCTAGAATTAGATAGGAATACGTCGAATGAGATATTACTGCAGGGATTAGGAAAAATAAATGCTGGATAAACGGAGTGAAAAGGATGGTAAATTTTGAGGTGGCGTTCGTGTCTCGTTATAGATTAGTCATCGCCGGACGGGTTTCGACCTTAGAGGCGTTCAGGCCTTAACCCTC
>WYDF02020205.1:0-26639 GCA_009867245.2 Adranes taylori | reverse complement strand
ATTGCACCAAGTAGTAATATTCATTAGTTTTCGTTTTACCATTTAAAATTTGTTTATCAATTTCTTAATTGAAATTGAATAATCCTAATAGAGATCACATTCCCATCGCATTCCTTTCGATCGTCTTCTTTCAAAATAAAAAAATCGCACTATAGCAGATGGTGTTTCCAAGCTTACGTTATAATTTGAAATAGAAATTTGAATGTTACTTTTAAAATTTATTGTCACTGTTTTTTCTTTATTTATTCTCCAGCATTTTCTAGTCCCTAGGCCGTTTCTAATAGACCATTCAATACTGGTGATGCAAACTTTATTTACTTTTAGATGTGCTTGTAACGAGTTTGCAAAAACTAGAAATTTGTGTCATCTGGGCAAGAAATAACTAGAGTATTTGGAGATACACTATTTACAAAAGATTGTAAATCGTTCACATAAATTAAAAACAGCGTTGGTCCAAGAATAGAGGCCTGAGGTACTCCGCTCTTTACTAGACGTTTGGTGGAGATGATGTTTAACCCACAATCACATTGCGCAACAACTTCTTTTCGTTCAGATAAAAATGATTTCATCCACTTTGCCGTGGTTCCTCTTATGTCTGAGTTGTGCAGTTTTTTTCAGTAATAAATCACGATTCACGCAGAAATAAAAGAAATTGCCTTAGAAAGGTCGATAAATAATCCTATCGTCACATGTCGTTTATCCAAGACCAATAACACTGAATCTACAAAAGCAGTCAATGCTGTACTGGTGGAGAGACCTTGTCTAAACCCATGCTGCGACACGGCAAAAAGACCTTTTGTGTTAAAAAAAATCTGTAATTTTATCTTTCATTATACATTCGAGTAGTTTATTCAAAGCTGACATAATGCTAATTGGTCTATAGTTATCAATCTTGCAGTAATCTCTTTTTTTGTACAACGGACGGATATAAGTTTTCTTTAATACATCCGGAAAAATGCCTGTATTGAAAGATGTATTGCAAATATGTGTTGTACTTTGCACAATATTTCAAGAAATTATTAGAAAAACAGTCCGGACTGCAAGCATTGCTATTTTTTAATTTTTAACGTCATTTCAGACTTCATTCTCCGTTACAACGGAAAAAAACATACTGGACTCAGGTTGAGGTACAAGATTGTTTGAGTAATTTATTTTATTTGTATCTATATTTAATGAATCCGTGATATTTATAAAAAAAAAACATTAAACATATCACAGATGGTTCTTGTGTGTACTATATTGCCGTGTCCATCTTTAATATTTGGAAAACCCATTTTTATTCTGTAATGAATTTATAATAGTCCAAATAGGTGAATTTTTGTTTAGAGATGTGTTTATTAAATTATCATTTTAGTTTCTTTAAGTCTCTTTTGATAATATATATATATTTGTATTGTGATGTGTGACACATTATGAATTTGTGACACATTATGCAAAAATGATACTTTATATTTTAAAGATATTAGTTCGGTGTAATCCAATTTCTTTTATTTGCTATATTTCCTTGATCACTATTTGAACGTTTAAACGGAAAGGAATGATCGAAGTATTTATTGATAATATTATAGAAACTTTTTACGGATTCTTTATATCTAAGCCAGACATAGTGCCCCAATTTAAACTTGAAGGATTGTCGCCAAAAGCATCGAGATTTTTAATACTTATGCATCTTTTATATATAATCAGATTTTTGGGTTTTGTTCGAAGATTTATGACATACTCTAAAAAAATAGTGCAATGATCAGAAAGGCTATATATAAATTTGAATTCATAAAGAAATTATCTAGACACGTCGATGTAGTATTGCGAATTCTAGTTGGTTTTGAAGTAAGTGGCGGCATATTAAAACAAGCCAAAGTGTCTACAAGTAAAGATCTACGCTGATCAGTGGATAACAAATTAACATTAAAGTCTCCTGCTATATCAAACATTTACATTCATTTAAAGCTAGAGAACATATATCACTAAACATATTACAAATCATTGAAATACTTGCAGTGGGTGGGCAATATACTCTTACTACTATCACATTCTCTTCACTAGATTTGATTTCAATACCACAATATTCCACTTCATAAGGCACTGTTAGTTTTATAATATCTGATCTCATATTTATTTTCAAATCCACTTTTGCTGCTCTACAGATTCCAAAACCGCCATGGCTATTTTCAGCTCTGCAGAAGGCACCTGATAAACCATCAATGTTTGTGGCATCAATTGGTTTTGAGATAACCATTGCTCTGTGATAATTAGAATTGCTGATGGATATTGTTCTAAATATATTTCCAAAGCAAGTATTTTGTTTTTTATACTCCGAATATTTTGACAGAGAATGGAAAAAAATCATTGCGAGTTTTATCCCCATTTCTTGTCACGTTATTTATGGAGAAAGCATTTACTTAATTCAAATTTGAAGGTTTCTTTTTTCTGTTGAGTTAATGTTACGCTTAAATTTGTAGCGCATAATCAGGCTATCATGTGGCCAGAAGTTATTACTAAAGAAAATGTCGTGGTGTTCGAAAGGATAACATATGTTAAATGAAGTCGAATGTTCATTTCTTTTTACCTCTTTGTGATTTGAAAGAGGATTCAAATCACATAATGCGTAGTATCACTCAATGTGCTTACAGACATCTTCGGCAGTGGTAGTAGGGTGCATATTCATAAGATAAATATATCCTTCTTTTCGGCTGTTTCAAATTGTTAAATTCACGCCGTTTTGCAGTAAATTTATTTTCATTTCTGGCATTTCTTTTTGAGTCTCCCGGTGTAACATTAAGTTTTTTATTTATTTTAGTCGTGTTAGATTTTTTATTGTCATTAATGCGTTTGTTTGTTGAATTTTGAATCGGTTGTTTCTGGTCTTTTTCAATTAAAGGTAATAGAAAAATTTTCTACAATATATTGGATACGTGTACGACAATTGCAGCAATTTACGTCATTTTTGTGGGTACTGTAGCTAGATGGCGGCACCATGTCATAATTCTTACTAAGAATATTTATTGTTAATTTTAGATTATGTACGTTCTCTTTTAATTCATTAATTAGAGTCTTTGGTTTGACGGAGTTGCTTCAAATAATTAACTTCAACAACATACCAATTGACATCTTGCATTATTTCTTGACGTTTTGTTATATGTTCAGTCGCCATGTTTGTGTCTCCGTTATTACATAGCACTGGTAAACTTTTATCACCTTTTTAGCCTGACTTTCACGTTCACAAGCCCGTTTATGTAGTTCTAAGCAAGATGGATGCAATATAGAATTACTGTGATCACATTTAGATGCAGTAGTTACGTTACTTTTACACTAAATTTTTTTAGACCTACAGCTAGAACACCATCACCGGTGGCCATGTTGGATGACGTATTAATTGAGTAGATAACTATGACATGTGATATATCATTGTAAAGAGGGTTCTTTCAGTTTTAGAATACACAATAAAATTGGGTGTGTTACATTTAAAACTTTGAATGTAGTTGTTATATCTAATCCATTTGATGCACAATTGTTTTTTTTTTTGCTAGGACAGATAATAGAAAAATAAATGTAGTAGAAGTTTGCATATATAATATTTTGTAATATCTCTAACAATAGCCGAGATCTATCTAACAGCTAAAAGCAATCAGACTATTTAGAGCGCTAGGAAAAATATTGTATTACTAAAGTTGGCAAGAGTATAATTAGATAGATAGATAGACGTATATTGTTACACAATGTCTTTACAAAAAAACAAAAAATACATAATAGTGAACCTTAATTATAAAAAGAGAAATAATTAAAGTTAGAAATGCTCCGATTACCGATACCTTGATATATTTATTTAGATTTTCCTCATACCTGTAAAATGCTTCTTTAATTAGAAAATCTTTTACTAAAATTTTGAATCTAGACCCCTCATTTTCTTAAATGACAACACCAGATTCGAAAGCTTACTGAGTTATTAATGATTGCACAAAACTACTTCGTTCATTTTTTAATTGTCCTGATATGTTGTTTAATGCATGTTGTGATCCATATGCCGTACATGTGTTCAAATCATTGGGTCCGTTCTGGTTTTTTTTTGTCAGATTGTTCGTGTACTCATATGCACCTCTTCTCATAACAGTTACAAGCTGTTATGTTCCATAGGAGAGTCGAGTTTACTCACGCATTCGAGGATTATTCTACAATGCACCTCTCCGCCCTTGTGGGATTTTAGCGTTACTTGGCTGTCAGATAGGACTTGTTTATCTATACCAAGATTGCCATTATTTCAGCTAGAAATGCAGTATTTTATCTTTATTTTTACATGCAGAATTAGATTATTTTATTGTATTTTAGGCCATCAGCATTTCAAGCAGTGAGCCCGAGTAATTCTTCCGAACAAGTTAGTCAAAACAATGTAAATCCTGAACCAGAAGCGACAGCTCGTAATAATGAAGACACGTACACATTTTCGCCTCGGCCTTCGCGTAATATCGGTTTAGAGGCTGGTCGTGAAGCACCTGAATTACGTTACGGTCATTATCGTTCACGTTGGCCACCGTTTCCACCACAAACTTCAACGAGACAAGCATCAAGTGATGATGGTTCTGGTACAAATACATCACTATTTAGGCGCTTGCACAATTTAAGTCCTTTAAGACAGTCTCTCGCCTCAAATCGTGATTCAATGTTCCTAGATCTTGCAAATGATGTACCTTCTCAAAGCGTGTCTAATACGGATCGTGTTGGGAATCCCCGAGATCGTACGAACGCTTTAGCGGAGGAAGTTGATGCAATGGAAACTTTAGTCAGACTTAGAGAACGGGGCAGAAGATTACAAATGAGGTAAAAGAAATAAATTATTGTCGTAAAGTGTTATTCTGATTTTTGTCTGACATTTCCATATATGTACAGAGTACATAGAGGTACATAAAAGATACACGGAACTTCATGGAAATGTTCGATTTCAAGATTTTGATTGGGAAACTGTTTTGGGGCTCTCAGAGTTCAAAAAAAAAAGATGGGGGTTGAGTGATTATCTGTTAATTCAAACTGAAAAACTCGTTATATTTAACCGATTTTAATGAAATTTGATTCGACAATCTGAGCTCTGCAGAAAATCTGAGCTCGATTGATAAACTTATGAATAATATATCAAATTTAATACAATTTGACAGACTACGTCGTTTATTGGCTTCTCCTACGACACCGTCCAGCGTAATTGAAACTGATCCGACGTCTGTTGCTCTATCTTTTATGTCGCCCGAAGTTGTGGGTTCAAATCGCGAACCTAATATGGATAATTCAAGTCGGAGACGTCTTTTTGATGTTCAAGAAGAAGACGATCCGTTTGATAACCGTACTGGGAATCGTGATGGTGTTGCTTCATTGACTAGAAATAATTCAATTGGAGGGTTATCGAATTTTGCGCAAGATGAAGTAATTAATTATTCGGAACGAGCCGGTAAGTTTTTTATTTTTATTGTTTTATTTTCTACCAAATTGTTACAAACCAATAAAGTCAATAAAAAAATAGGTTATGAGGAGCACGATATCAATTTGTCAGTGCCGCGTCAAGATGAAGAGGAACCTACTAATCCGACGAATTTTCATCCATTTGAACCATCTTCAACGTCATCGATGGATGGTGAACCTGTGATGGCTATTCATCCAGAAAATATCGGCATTGGGCACATGTATATGAATATCATTCAAGAATTGGAATCAAGCTTGAATGATGTACGAAATATTCGTGCAAATGATAGGCGATTGGGTGAGACTTCGGATATGCTTAGCAGTTTTTCTAATAGGTGAATATTAGTAATTATTAACAATTTTGTTTATGGGATCTTTATGTTGTTTAAATAACTTTTTGTTTATATATTCCTTCATATATATGTATTTTGAATGTATAATTCAAGTAATTTTACAGGTTGGAATCAATAATGATGCAATCGAATGCAATTTTGCGTAATTTAAGTACGAGTTTGGAAAATATTCCTTCGCGCATGGAGACAGGTTCATCTTCAAATAATGCGAGTAATAATGACACGCCAGCAAGTAATAACACTAATACTTTTGTTCGTTCTGAACAACAAGGTCCAGCGAATCATTCAAACCTAAATAACAACAGGTAGGACTTATTTTATTATTATTATTAACATTGCAACGTAGACAATTCGGAGTTAATAAGAACTGCAATTACGCGGACGCACAGAAAGGTGTGCTTATCGCTGCCAAAAAATATTTGCTATAAAAGTTAATCTCAAGTGACTAATCATTTCGAACAATTGTTTATATGTTTATAATTGTTATTGGATGCTGGTGATACTAAGTTCATCTTTTGTACTATATACATTTCTTCTAATTCTCCTGAAACGGTTACATACGCCATAGTCAAGCGATTGAAGTAACTGCGCAGAGATTTAAGAACTACAACTTGATACTTTGCCGGATGCTGTTTGGACGAACGATGAGATGGGAGCTCAGCTTATTTTTCCAAAAACATACCCATAACCACGATAGCATTGTAGCCGATTGTTTTGTGTTTTGAACTTCTCGCAAATAATTTTAGAGGATAACAATAGAGGTGTGTTTCTGGATTTAATATTTTCGAATTGACATAAAATGTTCTCCTGCAGCAGATTTGATATTTGAAAATAGTTTGAATCAGATTGCATAGCATACTGTAGTAAAATCTATTATAACCGCACAAGAAATTTTGACTTTGAAATAACGTACAGGGATTTTCGGAATGCTGATTTCAATAATTTGAACAACTATTTCGCCTCAATTGCACGTGTCTAAAGGGCTTTGATATAGATGAAGCTTGTAAAATATTCTATAATATAGTTTATGATACTCTAGACCAATTATACCTTTCAGCTGCGCGCGTACGCGGCCGTATAGCAGTTTTAGAATCGCCGCGCACTCATCTCGGACCTGCGTGCACTATCATCAAAACAAACTTCAAAAGGAATGCAATTCAAATAAATACTTCATCAAATAAGAAAAAAAACATTCTAGCGGTAACACATTTTAATATATTCAACCGAAACAGGCCACAGTGTTTGACGATGAAAGCACGTCGAAAGACATAAATTCCACTTCCCACTATAGCTATTCACTTTTATTATTGTTTGGCTATTGCACACACTCTCTGAAGTCGAGCTTTACCATACATAAATGTGTAGTACAATATTCGCACCCATTGCCAGTCGAATGATTGTACGTATACAGTTGACGAATTAATTCGCACTCTTTGAGTCAAATTAATTTTTCTATCATCATGTACTTCGCTGTCTGCACTTCTAGAGTCAGTGGTTATGTGCTTATCATAAAAGGAGATTCACTATAGATTTTATTTACTCTTAACACATAACTTGGCAAGATTTTGATGCAGAATATTTAATTGCGCATCTACCCTGTACCGGACTTTTTTAAGTCAATTTTAACTTCCTAAACGTCATCGTAAACGTCAATATGAATATGAAGTTTTCGAAATAATTAACAAACTTCACAAATAGTTATACCTCTTAAAGGTTGCACCATCTATATATTTTCTTAATTAAAATAAATTTATAGTCTACTCATTGATTCATTTATATTCGACGCATAATATTATTTGATTACAGGTCGTTTGTACTGAGCTTGGATGTGGATTCATTGTTGTCTCGCGATCGACGTCGTAATCAAGCAAGTGAAGGCAACGTATTTGCTAGCAACAATCCAATCACTTCTGATCATACTTATCATCATCATGGGAACGCCATTAATAGCGCCTCTATGAACGTTGATAGTGGTAATGGTATGCATTCATCCACATCTTCAAATATGTCACCGTTAATGGCTTCACTACATATGACCGTATCGCATATTCAACGACAAGCCACACTGCTTAGACGACAAGTTGAAAATATTGAACGAATTGATAGGGCAATGGTTGAAGTGAGTTTAGAAATTTAATTGGTTGATTTCTTTTTTAATATTTGCTAATTCACCGCATGGCCAACTAAATTAATATACGTTACGCGTATATCTGGCCGATGCAAAGAGCTGTTTTTAAGTACATATGGTAGTTCCCTCTACATCCTACCTACAATACTAACTCCGACATTTATTTTGAATTTGATTTATTTATAAATACAATTCTAATATTCATTTCTTGTTTTATTCGTACATTATTGTAATAGTAAATTTGTGCATAATAGGAAGAAAATGGTGTAGTAATGCACAAAATGTATATCAATATCCTAAATTCCTAAACTATTAATTACAGATATTAAATAATTAATTTAATACACTCGGTTTACCCTTAGTGATTCAGTTGGTCTTCGTAAGTCACATAAGCCAGATATACCTAAACCCTATAAAAAGTGAAGGATTAAAAAGTTTCTTTTCATCTTTAAACGACTTATTTTACCCATTCCAAAAGTAGAGCCCAGAAAAGAAAAACAAGGTTTGGAGCTAAAACGTCATGAGATTACCTTCGATTATATATATATATATATATATATATATATATATATATATCTAAAAAAAACACAATAACACTCCTGGATATTGCTACTGGGTATGCATCAGCTACTGGATATTGCTATAACGGGTGTATTTGTTTAGTTAAAAATCTATCTAATTGAGCCATTTATTTTTAATACTTCAGCCCACATACTATACGACGCAAAAGTATTACGACCATAAGTATTGTTAAAAACATTCCATATGATTGCTTGTGCGAGAGCTTTACCAATCTTTCCAATGACGTTCTCAATCTATTATTTTGGGTTTAATAATAAAGGTTTAATAAATTAATAGATTGAGAACGTCATTGGAAAGATTGGTAAAGCTCTCGCACAAGCAATCATATGGAATGTTTTTAACAATATTTAACAATAATTTATACACACGACGCATAAAAACCACAAGAATATAATGTTTTGCGATGTAACTAGACAGGCGCGTACGCAGTAGGGGTTTTAGGGTGTTGAAACACCCCCCTCCCCCGGAAAAACAAACAAGAAGGTGTTTCTAGAAACAAGAAATACCTTCCGAAAATTATTTCTGCGTACGCCCCTGTAACTAGATGTAATTAAAATAAACGTCAGATTTAGTATAGTATGTGTGCTGTAGAGGGAGCTACCATACGTATTTAAAAACAGCTGTCTTCGCTCTTGGCATCAGCTATTTGTTTTGTAGTTCTAATGATGAAATTTCTTAACACAAGTAACTGGTATTTCTCATTTCACAATACCGTGTAAAATAATTTTTATTTATTTTTATGAACGACAGCTCGTTAAGATGCGCAGTATGAACGATCTGTCAACTGATGTTGGTTTTGTTAGTCAACCTCAAGCTTGTCATACGATTTTTTTTCAATGAATAAAAGTATTGGGAATCATTTATTATATTGTATTTTTTGTTTCCAGGTGGCTCAATTACAATTAATTCGTCAAATGTTTGAGGAAATTGTTCGCCAATTTAATCGAACTTTTGGTCCACCAAATTCCACATTTACTAGCTCAGATGATATCCTATCCTCAACGTCACCACTATCGCATCAGTTTCAACAATCCTCAAATCTATCGAGATCGACAGATGATAGTAGTTTGAATTATCGGCGACGTTTTGAGCTTTCTGGTGCTGGTGCAAATTCGTCCGCGTCTGGCAGCTATTTGCTATCAAGAACATCCAGACTGAATACCGTACGTGGACGTGGCGTTACAAGAATGGGCGGTAGTATGTCGAGTGTTAGACAGATGATGGCTGGTACAAGGATTAGCGATGGTATGTTGATTGTATTTGTTAAGTTGGGAATCAATCAGATGCACATTTCTTATTAATTTTACACCAGTTCTCCACGCAGCATTGTCGCTTTTTAGAAGCATCGTGTTCTCACACTTGATTTGTCTGAAAAAATTTAAATCATCTACTAAAAGTATGACTGATGAGTGCTCTAGAATTTTCTCGATGTCATTTATAAATAAATTCAAAAGAATAGGAGCACAATGTGAGCCCCTGAAACTACTCCGGAAGTAGCTTTTATTACAAATGAAACAGAAACATCAAGTTGTTTTACCAAGTTGTCTTCTGAACACAAGGCAATTTGGTTGTCTTCTGTTCCTCTAATTTCAAGAATCCTTAGCTTTGAGAGTAGTATGCTGCGATTTATCTTATCGAATGCTTTAGCAAAATCGGTATATAGATTACACTGCGTTACCCGCTTCAAAATCAGTCAAAATAAAAGTTTCATAAAGTAGAACATCCACCTATTTGCCACTAGAAAATCCGTATTGATTATTAATAGTAATATTTTTAGATTTTCACAGTAACTGGCGGGCTAACAGTTTATCGAGAATTCTGGGAATTGGTGATGCTAGTGATATACCTATCGCTTTAACGTTTGGGGTTTGAGGGGCCCGGTAATATGTTCAATTTAGCTAAGTACAGGCAGAAGGAAGGTTTGATGTATTACGGTTCATTCAAAATGCGTTCGTTGTTAGACTAACGGTACTTTTAAATCTTGTTTCTTACCTAAGAATTCTTTAAAAATCAATACCTTCCTAAGTAAAATTTCGCGTGTATTTTTTCAGTAAACTTCTTAAATCTAATTGCTTAATTATTTTGTCCGGACAATATAACCCGAGAATCCGTGGATTGTACTCGCAAATTAAGTTGCTTGGAGCCTATCGGCCACTTTTTTATTTTGCGAGTATATACGGCTGGAACAGCGAAAGACTTAAGTGATAAATAAAAAAGTTAATATTGTGTTTTTATTTTAGGAGCTCATTTATGTCATTCGAAAAGACTACTATTGCGAAATATATCACGAATAATTAGACAATGTCTTTACAGTTGTCAGCAGAATACATTTTAGCAGAAAGTTTTGAATAATTAACATTGAACATGACTTTTAACAAATCGAAAGATCTTTACATCTTTATCTGACTTTCTTTTAAATCTTTATATCTTGCTATAAAAATAAAACATTTCAGCCACATTAAAGTAATTTAAGATTATATTTATGAATTTCACTTACGTTAGGTAACAATAGTGATAATAATACATCTCCAACATCGCATCAGGTATCGAATCGACAAACTTTAACTGGCAATGACGAAGAAAATACTATCACAAGACCGCCAACACCATTTAGCGGCATATCAATAAATTCACCTGCAACTAACATTAGTTCTCCTGGTACTCCTATTTCTACTAGTGGAAACAACACTGGTGGTGGAAGAGGAGGAGGAGGCGGAGGAGGAGGAAATAATCGTGTTATGCGTACTTTTATGCAATCACGAGCAAGACTTGCAAGGAGAGCTTATCCGAGGTGAGCCTATCCGAGGTAAACTTTATATTATGTGAGAGATGTAGGAACCATGAAAATGTACCTGAGAGTGAGAGCGGGGACGCTACGCTAACCCATATACAAAAATCCCCGCTTCGCCAACGCCACGTCGGAGAGCAACGCTCTCTTGCCAAAATAGTACGTGACAATATTTTGTATTTGCTCCTTCTTAATCATTCAAATCTATTCCCCTTTCCTCATCATATAATTTCCTTTAGCGGGTGTTAAGCTAACACTAGAGATGAATTAACTGGGGGTTGATATTATGATGTATTGATTGTTAAAGTTCTTCTAAATAATTCCGTTTCGATTGATGAAGGGAATAAAACACCTACTGTTTATTTGGGTGTTACATGTCATCAATTCTCATTATAAAATTTTATTGATTTTGATTATAAAATTATTTCTGGTTTTTATTTTAAGGTTTATGTTTTCACGTCGATATCATGCTCTTGGTACGAGAAGACATCATGCGCTTACGAGGGATCGTTTTTCTAACATCTACAATTTAAGTAGCAATATTTCAAGGACGACTTCTGGCAGTATTAACAGGTTGATACAATTTTAATTTTTGTTTTTAATAATAATTCTTTTAATTATGAATTTTGTATTACGAGGTTTTAAGTTTTTACAATAACAAAATTGAAATGGTGAAAATGCAGAATATATCTAATAATTTTGCCGCGAATATATTCCTCCTATCTTGTTATATAAGAGGTGGGGGAGGCAGGAGGGATTTGAACGAACATTTATAGATCTGTTTATAGGTAAACGCTTATAGGCTTAACAAACTGAATTAAACCGATTGTTTCCAACTTAATCTGTTTGAAAACAGCTCTCCTCCACCAATGTAATATTTCTTGCGTGCACGTTCCTTATTAGATTGATTTGTATTTATAAATATTATAGTGGAAAAGAATTGTTTTCAACAAGACCAAGTTTGCAAAATTCAGTGAAGCAGGACTGAAGGGTTTTTTCAAATTATTCCTACCACTTACCTACCTCAAGATAGAAAGCTAAGATAGAAGGAAATGACGAGATAGAAGGAAATTGAAGATCTTCACGTAGTAAATTTTGTATAAGAAACGCATTTTACTTTTTGATATTCAGTTACATCTGATGGTCGGTAGTTGGTATTATAAATTTGCTTTTACAAATTTACAATATCATACTATTCAGGAACTGTTTCAAATTGAAGTTATTTAAGACCAGAGAACAGTTAATGTTATTTAAATTTAGAAAATTTCAATTACACCAATATTAACTTTCAGTTACCAGTTCTAATTAAAAAAAATGGACGTATTAATTTTGAAATCTTTAAATAGGGATCATTATCGCAGACTACGAGGCGGTATTTTCTCTGGGCCATCAAGGCCCACACCTGGTCCTGTTTTCAACAGCGCACCAAGTTTTTCTGGTATATCAGCTACATCTACAACGTCATCACCACCAATGTCACACAGCGGTTTGGGTTCATCCAATCGGCCTTTACCTTTCTGGTGGTTTAGGTCTGATTGTCTTCCATCTTTGGCGAGGCAATTGGATATGCATTTAACGCACCACGGAAGGGTAAGTCATGTTAACTTATAATTTGACTTCTATTTTTCATTTTCAGCTTGTCACGTTACGTTATGACATTTTGACTGATTCTAGAGCTCATTTTTTTTTACTCAAAGAAAAAAATCCATTTTTTATCAAAACATTAACTTGACAAGTTGTTCCTTTTTGGCAATCGGACGGGGTCCGATTGGACGCATTATTTAATTGTTTTATTTAACCTATTTTTTAAAGAATATAAAAATTACTGTAGTATTCCATTCCAGTTAATCGGTCGATCAGTGGACACCTTTAACCTATCTTCACGATCATCAACTAGTCCTTTTCGCGCGGATAGATTTAGTGCATCGATTAATAGCAGCTCCAATAGTACCAGCAATAATATCAATTCTATGAACAATAATAGTAATAATAATAATTCTGATAATGGTGCTAGCGGACTTGGTGAGCACATGATTCGCGTACGTTTGAGATACGTACGCCTTCGTTTATATAGAATTCTCGGTCAAGACGCTGATGCCAATGTTGGTCGGCCTGTGGATGCATCTGAACAATCACGTCGAGATTGTACACTTCAGACTCAAACTTCAGACAATATTGATAGTAGAGTTGGTCAAGGTGAGTTTAATTCGTACTATCTAGAAGAGTAAAAAGTAAACAAATAAAAATAAGTTACAAAAATGAAAAGTTTTATTTTTAAAGAGTAGAGAACAACCGACAACTTTATCTTTAATTAGCAATTGAAATATCATAAATTGAAAGTTATTTAAGATCCAAAGTTTTTTAGTTCAATAACATAAAGTTTTTAATTTAACTAAACGTTTTTTTATTATTTGTATTCAATTGTACTTAACGACTTAAATATTTTCTAATGTTTTTATAAAAATTTGATACTGTACCATGTTTTTATTTGAGAATTTTTAATAAATTTCAATTAAATTTATTTAGATTTAGAAGACAACCCTACATCAGATGCTAATACAAATCATGGTTTCTCGTCATCTTCAGGGTCACCATTCGATTTGTCTAATAATAATTTGAATAATGACGGGCCGTTTCTACCACCGTGTGTAACACAAGATGGCTCCACACGTACTGCTGCACGTACCACACTAAGCAGTGTTCTCGATGCAATGAGTCGTTTTGTTGTAGCTCCTATTGAACGTATACCTACACATACCGTAGAAAATTTTAGGACACTTGGATGGGAGGTTAGTAGGATTTTATTCATACCTTCTTTTTTTTTCAGAATTTTTCTTTATATATTTTGAGGCTCTGAATAAACTTCATTGAATATATACGTATTTCCAACGATGAGTCGTATACCACTTGGTTTTTACATTTTAGATTGTTTTGAAACTTTTGTGTTTTTTTTAGTATGGGAGAGTAGCTTTCATGAGTTTTTTTTTCAATTTCTTTGGAAACTCAAACCTTTGGAAACTTATGATACATTTCTATGCTAATCTACCATTACCTCAATCAATTATTACACTAATTGAACTTGATGTTGATCTGCTTATGTGTTAAATTATAAGATCACCCCTTGAACTAAATAGATCAACCTTTGATTTATATAGTACAGTTAAACTTCTGATTTCCAGTATTTGACAGATGATAGCAAACTCGTCCACATTTTTTAAAATACATTCGACATTTCATATGTCGATTTCTTTTTTGACCCTCAGTAACCCTCAAGTTTTTTGAGGGTTACTTTTCTGAGTGTAATAACATAGAAATTTCTTTTGATTGTGTTTTAGTAAATGTAATTATTTTACAGGTGATTGAATTAAGTTTACTTCTGACTGACATCTTACTATTGCAAATTGTGGATTCAATTCCACCACCCAGTGGAATGAACTTGGATTCGGAACGTGAAAATCTCTCAGCGCGAATCGATACGATGTGCACACTCATGATACAGAATCGTATGCATCGACAATCGCATGGATATACACAGAATCTCCCAATGCTGATGTAAGGAACTTTTATTTTCATATAATTAAAACTTTCATATTTAAATTCAAGCGTGTAAGTTATTTATATAATTATGAATATGTAATTTTCCGATAAGTGCTGTTTTTAGTCAAATTCTTTATTTACGATTTATGAATTTACCATTTTACAGTAAACGTTGTACAAAACCTATATTTTGTAATACCATTGATTAGAGAATATGTTTTCAAGATAGGTAACGGCAATTTGATTAACCCCTTCGGTATTTGAAAAATGAATCGAAATAAATCTTTCGATACACGAAATCGTTACCATTTTAATGTTATGAAACAGTTCCATTCTATATAAGCAACTGCCTTCCATTTTAGGAAAGACAAGTTCACGGTCGTTATTCCGCAGTTCTAGTCCCGGGGGGGCGCTGTTTAGGCTGCCATTCTTGGCTAGTCTATGAAAGGACATTTCTGGAACTTACATAGAGTATTCAAAAATAGTTTGGCACAGAGTTTAGTAGTACGCGATTCTTATTATTCCAATTTAAATTATATACATAGTCAGTGAAACATGGCAGTGCAGTGCGGCACACGCATGTAAGATTTTCTACTTATGTACTTAATTATTATTATTATGTGCAAGGGCTGATCGAAAGAATTAAATTGTGCTAAATGTCTAATTAACTTTCACAAATAATAAATATGTTTAATCATTATTTTTGCTATTAACTATATTTTGTAAAATATTTTGTAAAAAATTAAAACTTTCTTTAATTTAGTCTTTAATAACCCCTTCTTTAATAGTCCCAATAACTTTTAATAAAGTTAGGTATCTCCTATATCTATAGGTAAATACCCCCCACGTCACTACCCCTTTAAAACGGGACCATCCTATTCATTTATAAGACTTCATGTTGTTAACGATTTTTCTTTTTGATTACATTTAGTGATTTCAAATATTTAATTTCTTCTGTCGTAATGTTCTTTTTAGTCTGATGATGATACAGTTGATGTGTCGAAACGCGTCACACATTTACTTTATTCTTGTTTGAATAAAACATTTTTGTTTATTGTTCTAAATTTAACTTTTCTTTCCACGAAAGATACTCCTTTTCTATGATCATGTTCTCGTAAAAAAAACATCAAAATAATATAAAAGTAAAACAAAATTTTAAACATCATTTATACAATTCATTTTTATATTTTTTCTTCAACAATTTAATACATTTCACAATTTTTTAAAAATTAAACCAATATTCTAATATATAATATAATGTAAATTTTAAGACTACAATGGTTGTTCGACAGGGAAAAGACATTTTAATTTTATGAAATTTATTTGCATATTTTGTTAAGTAATAACTTCCATTGAGTTTTCATACTTCGCAACAATTTTTAGTTTGCTCTTTGATAATGACGAAATTGTATCGTCGAAACTAGTCAGATGTGAAATTTTTTTTAATTGCCGTTTGGAATGCTTTCTTTCATTTATCAATTATATATTTTTGCCGTTTGTAAGTACGGACTATTTTCATATATGGTATTGTGCGGCGGTATGCTTATCTCTTCGCTGTTTCTTGTTTATTGATGTACACATATGTTACCATATCTAAGAAATATTTTTTGGTTGTCGAACCCAAACTTGATTGAGACATATGCTATGAGGCCGTACAATGTGAGTGTATATTCTGTTTTCTTTTAATAAAGGCTCACAAATTATTAAAGCGTTTTCTTTTTATAATGAAACATAAATTATAAAAATTTGATGGAAATTTTTCCATGTTCATCCTTGGTTGAACATATTGCCGCTCTCAGAACAACAGGACTCCATTGTACGTATAGGTTGTCTTCAACGAAAACATGTTAAATCTGGATGCACTCCTTGATTATATTTTTATGCTCGACTCGGCCATCTACGGAATGGTGTGGATTCCGACGGGTCACTGAATCTCCTATGGATTGTTAACACTCACTTCGGCTATAACACTCAACTCGGCTCGACCATCTTGCCTATGATGTTGATTCTGGCGGGTTACTGAATCTCCTCTGGATTGGTAGTATTCGACTCTGCCATCTTTCGGATTATATCTTTTCAGGCGAATGTTGCATCCTGTTTATCACCTGGTTCGGACATGCCCCTAATTTTATGTTCCCTGAAAATTGGTTCTTTTTGTGTACCTGTTTCTTCTTTCGATAAGGTCTCTCTTTTTTCTGTACTTCTCTACTGTCAACCGTGTGATCTTCCGATGGATTAGACAGAGGGATGATTTTCTTAGCATTCTTGACAAAGGTGTGTTCTGCTGTTTGAAGAGTCACTGCACGAATGTTTCCTACTGATTTATAGTGGATTCTGATCATTCTTCCAACTTCCCAATCACTAGGGTTGCCCTTGCTGTCCCGTATTATTACATTCGTATCTATGATTACTTCTCTTCCCATTATTATGACTTTGATCTTGTGATTTGTTTCCACACTCGTTTTGGGTCGTTCTTGTACAAGCTTACATGTGCTGGTGTCATGCTGCTGGTTGATTTTTGCTTTACTGGCTCTGGTTGGTACCTTTTGCTCCGGCCACCTTCTATCCACCGTAGCTTGGAAATGCCCGGTGAAACACAGAGGTCTGACGCCAGCTTGACCACGCATTGCGTTGTGTGTCTGAACATTTTGTCTGCAGAACCCAGTTTCTTCATCTGATTTGATTTCTCAACTGCTTCTTTCGCTTCTTTTCTCTTTATTATTCGATTTCGTGATTAATAGACTACACGTTTGTTGCTGTGGTATATATTCTGCCTTTCCTTTTATATCCGCATTGTAATTCCCTACTATCTTCAAGGACTAGAATCTTTTTTCTAACAACCGCAATATTTCTTCCAATTCCGGTATTTGATGAACCTGCAAGCTTTGCTCAAAGAGTCTATATGTAGCTGAATCCCATTTACGGCAATTACTTTACCCATGAATGGATCCCATGATTCCGAATTTATTCCGAAGTTGCTCCTAGGCATTCTGTGGTCGTATCATGCAACCTTTTTAATTGCTCCGAACTTTCTTGATTTACTTGTGGAAGATCTAGTATTTTATCGACATATATACGGCTGACATTAATTTATTATTCTCGTAACGTCTTTTTAAAATTTCCTAACACGTCTCATAATTACACTGCTGCTTTTTTTGCTTGCTTTTCTGTAGTCCAGTAATCCTTGTGTAGTTCTTCAATCTTATGCTTCTGCGTGGCTAGAACTGTTTCCCCAATGTCGTTTGCCATAGTTCTTTCTATGCCCTCAGCCTCTTCATAAAATAAGTGAACTTCCTTCTTCAGTTTTTCACTGATTGTATCCGCCTTTTACATGTGTTCTTCTAGGCGGTCTATATACTCCATCAATTCATCATAACAATCATAACACGCCCTCACTTTCACCATGAACGTTGCCGTGTTTTTACTGTTTTCCTGAGTTCTTCATCATTTTCTATGATAATTTTATTGATTTCTTCTATACTGTTTCTATTACTTTCTATGTACTGACCGGTTTTTCTTGATAATGAATCCTTCTTTATATTTACCAATAACTGCTTAAATTCATTGCCCGCTTTTTGTTTCTGCGAGAGACATTCTTGTTTATTCTGTTTGACTTCTTTAATTCCGAAATGTACATAACACGTAGTTAATCGTAATCGTATTTGATTTTTAATTTGACTTTATAAATTAAAATAACCTTGTATATGTACCTGACACTTAGTCAGTCGTACACTAATTTGACTTGATAAGCCTTAAAAATATTTCAAAAATATGTACCCGATTTAGTCGTACACTAATTTAAATATGAGTAGTTTAGAAGTTGTGAATTCTAAAAAACTCTTATATATGTGCCTGACGTATAGTCAGATGTACACTAGTTTAACTATATAAGCCTTGAAAATATTGGAAAAAATATGCACCCGATTCGTAATCAGTCATACACCAATTTCAATGAGTAATTTAGAGTCGTAAATTCTAAAAACCCTTGTATATGTATGTACTTGACACGTAGTCAATCGTACAGCCATGTGGCTTTGGGAGCCTTTAAAATATTTAATAAAATATGTACCCGATTGCAAATTCTAAATACCCTTGTATATTCTAATACTATTCCTCCAGATATTGATAGTTTTGAATATTGAAATTTCATTCCTTACCGACCACAGTTTCTTTCCCTATGAGCCGTTTGTTTCTTCCACGATAGCGTCTATCCTTTTTCAAACGCGACCTGAGGATTTTTTCTTATTCTTTATTTTCTTGACCGAAGTACTGTCACCGAGACACTGAATTTAAAGGTTCGACGAACCATGAACAATTGGGTGATAAATATTAAAAATCTATCGCAATTGTGGCAGCTTGGAAGAATGTTAGAATAAATGTTTAAATTAAATTACACAAGAAATCTTGAACTTGAATAATTAATCACTGGTGTTACTTTAATTCAGAGCTGGTTTAATTTACCAATATGCTCTTAGTTATTTGAATATTTAATTTAATAAAAAATAATTAAATAAAATATAATTAAATAAAAATTAATAGACTTGATTTAGAGCACTGAACTATCTATTTAAAATATACTCAGTAACTCCGGGAGATTAAACTTAGGTAAAAGTAAGACCTAGTGCTTAACAATAACGCTAAAACTTAACTCGCTTTATTCTACAATGAATCAAAAATATATACAGAATTAATTTAAAACAATCATGATAAAGTTAAGAAATGATAAAACCCACATTTTGTGGAAAAGAATTAGAATGTTTAAATTAGACATTAAAAGAAATATCTCATGATAATCTGAAGTTCCATAAATATGTTTTGCATTTATTTGTAAGAACTATTTAATCTATATTGACTAAGTAATACATGTAAACATTACGTATTTTACAACTATGTCTGATCAGGTAATGACCTGCTTGACACATTCATGTACATGCGGTATACCATAATAGTATTTTACTTTTGTTTATTTTTTTTTAAATCTTATTGTAATAGCAATCCAACAAGTAATGACTTTGAAATAATTTAAAAACATTATAATAATAATCAATTGAGATAAATTTCTAATCAAAAAAAAAACTAATATGTTTTAATGAAATTTAAATTATAAAAAATTTATGGAAATTTTTCCATGTTCATCTTTGGTTTAAACAGTATGGTCCTTTCCACATAAACAGTACGCCTTTTTTCTGTACTAATAATGCTGTATGACTGGCTTGCGAGCTGTCCCAATACATGATTCCATAGATAATTATTGATTCCAAGCAATATGGTACTTTCAATCATTCTTTACTGACGACCGGTTGCAGACATTTTATCATTTAACAACCTTTACTTAGTTTTAGTAATATGCTGTTTTCATGATTATACATGTGGGGGATATGCAAGTCTACAGAAGCTTACTTCATTGCGCAGTGATTAAACTTTTTTTATTCTTCCATATCAGCGTGTGAACAAAGTGGGGCATATTATACTATGTACGGTACGGATGCTTTAACCACTTGTTTAGCTCGATGATATCAAAAATTGAAATACACTAGTTTACGTTCTGAATAAAAATCTCATTTAATTAATGAAGTACCCAATTATATATAGTAATTATGACTTTGTTTTGAGTAAACACGATCGGTATATTTTCTGTCTAGTAATACACGTTTATGGAGTTTAAATATCCTCTAGGTCAGTGATGAAATGCTTATGATAGCACGTTGCTAAATGCAATATTTAATATGTAACATCAGTTTTTATTCTTATTTCGCAAAATGATTGTTTACTATTTTATATAATGACTAGCGGACCCGGCAAATGTTGTTTTGCCCCCACCCCCTCCGCTCCCACCGGGTCCCCATATTTGCCAACGGCGCGAACAGGACTGCTGTCCACACTGCCGTGGCCTGTGGCCGCGGCTTTGCCGCGACCAGCGAAATGGCCCAATAGCCGGGGATTGCGGCCGCGGCTTCGCCGCGACCAGCGACATGGTCTAGTTGCCGCGGCCTGCGCCCACGACCTCGTCGCGACCAGCGATATGCCTAACAAAGTTTCAAGAATATGTGTTCCCGTATTCCTGTATTCCAGTATTCCCGTGTTCCCATATTCCCGTGTTCCTATATTCCAGTGTTGCCATATTCCCGTGTTGCCATATTCCCATGTTCCCGTATTCCCGTGTTGCCACTTTAAGTATATAAAGACATGCGAGTATTCGAATGCAACGCAATATTTCCTATCTATCCATAAGAAAACATTGCTAAGGCTGAATCTTTGCTCCAGTATAAAATTTCAAAAAACAAATTTCACAGAAACCTTCCCGGGAGTGTACTCAACAAATTCCTAAAGTTTCATGTCGATCGGATGGATGGTGTAGTCAGGCATAAAGGACATACATATATACAGACATTCATACACACAAACATACATTGATTTATATATATATATATATATAGATAATTTGCTTTGCCGTTTTTAAAACAATACATTCTTTGATTTATATATATTTTTTCCAGAATGTTCTTAAAGTGAATTCTTTTATTCGGAGGTTGTACGGCATGCTTACATAAAACTAGTGTGATACATTGTATAAAAAATAATGACAAAGATCAATATGTACACTTGAATAATACATGTAAATAATAATAATTTCAAATATATCTTCTAATTATTTTCCACTGTCCTGCTTTGGACATACTGCCACCTCAGCGCGGAGGGGGTGGAGTTCGGTTAATTGGTGTCTGGATGTTGTTACCTTTCGATGTTTCTACCATCTTGACGTGCTCCTTTGCTCTTTAGGATTTTCCAGATCTGCTTGCTAAGGAATCCTCCAGTCATCAATCCTATGAAGACCCATACGATTGTTAATTATGAGCCGTCAGCTGTGACGTGGTGCCAAATCGAGATCTTGAGCTTCTGGTTGATATTTCTTCTTCCCTGGTTTGTATCAGACGTAGATCGTCGCCTATGATTTCTTGGGATTCTTCCACGCTTACATCTATTTGAAGGAATGAAGTGTTGCTGAACTCGATCTTAAACTTGTTGACTACAGGAATGCTAATCTGCTGCTGTGGAAGAATGACTGATCTGGGTGTCTGAAGTTGACTTAAAAGGTGACAGTCGAAACTAAAAGGTTCAACTTATGTTTTTATGCAAAATGTAACAATACTTAAGGCTTCAACTATATGAAATATGGGGTGGCGATCACGGCCACAAATTTATATATAAGAAAGATCTTATTTTTTGGCTAAAATTAATTCGTAGATTTTTCCAAATCCTGAGGGCACCGCTACAGGTCCTTAGTTTTCCATTAGTTGTGGATCTCCTTTTTTAAGTATTTATACTATTTTCGATATTTTTAATATGTGTTGTAATACTCTCTACATTAGCGATCTGTTGATTGCATAGCACAATGGTACCACAATCCAGTATATATATTTTCTTATTATACTGGCCGATATACCATCATATCCGTTTGATGATTTGTGCAGAAACTTTATAACTATTTGTGTACATTCTGATTCCATTATAGGTGTTACAAACACGCTGTGTGTTATACTAATGCTAAATGTTATATTGTCTACCGATGCTCAGATTCAAGTCATCACGTCTATCTGTTCAATGAAGAAGTTATTAAATTTTGTTGCGATTTTAAGCGAAATTTATTTATTTCGTATCAGCTTACAGACTTTTTTTTTTAATAACATATGTGTCTTCTATCAACTGTTTCTTTAAAAATGTTTTATGATATCTATAAAATTTTATTACTTTTGGTTGCTTTTTCTTCATCTTGCGAGTATATAGTGAATTGCATTGTTAACAAGCGCTACACATAGAAATTCTATGTTAAAAATGCCGTAGGTAAACAAAATTCGTAATCTGCATTTTTATATGCAAATTGAAGCATCACAAAACTCTATTTCTGATATTGTATTAAACGCATTTTAAATGACATCTAATTTGTGCCAAGAATAGACTCATTTATTTTCAGTACTCTTTGAAATGAATTTTTTCTTCTGCTTTGAAAACGCATTGAAAGTTATGTTTAGTAATGGAATGAAACATACTAAATTTGTATTTGTTCATAAAATTTTATTTGTTCATTGGAATTATTACTTACTGATATCAAGTGTAGGGAAATTGATAGTCCTTTTGAAATATGTTGTTCAAAAGTAGATTTATCGAAAAAAGTATTTTGTTCCAGAAAATTTTATTTAAAAAAATACGCACTTTGAAGTAGTATTCCATTTAACTAATGTAAAACTTTATTTTTATATAGGTTTACAGCTCGTCAAGCATCGAATACGTTACGTGAATTGCGCTTTATTAATCGACGAAATAGACGAGAGACAACAACGTCACCTTTTTCGTCTCCATCGTTGAGAAATCCAGAACAAGGTATTACATCCGTTATTAATTACATAATACACGTTACTCTTACTACTATACCAGTGCTTCTCAACCTTTTTTTTTTAGAATTTCTTACGTGCCGGTCCCTTTCAAAAAATTCAAACAATTATTTGTTTTGAAAAAATTATATGCTTTTAACTATTTTTCTAAATATTTTTCTAATTCTTGTCTGTCAAGTAAATAGGGAGAAATTTCTTCATTACGAATTGACACATGCTGTTTAATCGGTCCAAGGATATCGTCATCGACATTAAGCTCATTTTCATCAATACGTTCAGCTGTGAAAATCGACCTTAGACGTTCATTTTGAAAGCTTTCAATTTTTCATGACAATTGATCAAATGTGATAGCTTTTGTTGGCAGGAGATTCAAAAATGTCGACTAAAAACGACAGAAATGTAAGAAATCGGATATCGGAGAATTTTGCGTGTATGCTGGGTTTGGCATCTTGCAAAAAGTATTCAAACCCTCTTCAATTCTTATCTTTCGGAAAGCCACCTTACGTGAGAGTGCAACAAGAGTGTTTCAAATTCGGAATAGTTTTCTTTACTTAGCTCGGAAAATAAACGGGAGTTTGGAGCGATCGATTTAATAAAATTGACTGCATAAATTACTTAATTGAGAACATCTTTAAACTCATCTGCCGTAGTTTTTACTATTAATACTTAACGATAAATTGTACAATGTGTGCCAATTATATTTGAGGATTTTAATTTCACCAGTGTTTGAAATCCAGAACGGACACTTTAGTACGGACATCAATTACATTTTCCCATTTGATACTGTGGGCCTCTAAGAATGTATCCACTTTTTCATATATATCTTTTGCAGGTGCAGTATTTCGTAGAACAAAAAGTCCTCTTTCAGCTGTTTATTAAATACATATCGTACGTAAACGCAAAGTTGTGCTAAATTGACGACATCCGTCGTTTCATCAAAAAAAACTTTATATATTTATTCTTAATAGACTTTGCAAACTCTTCTTTATAATTTGTTTTAGTGCCCATTTGCGGGTTTTTCTGCTTCTCGCGTTGGGCGACAGAATGTGTAATAGGTCATAGTAGATTTGTGGACTATAATTTCTACAACATATATTGCTCTTAAAAGAAACTCTATTTAATAAACTTCTCTAGTCGGGCTGTTTTTTAAATCCGGCCCATTATATCGTTATGCTACGTAATTGTATATAAAGGTATACAAAACAGCATATTTCGAGGAGACAAGCATTAATTGTTTTATGTTTGCTTGCTTAACTTTGATTTTATTGTCTTAATAATTATAACTCATTAGTGATTGTAATCGCGCTCGTTATTTTTACCTGACATTTTTGTTTGACTCTATGTATAATGCAAAATATTTAGGATGTCTTCTCTCCACTTAAATTCACCGAAACCATTCAGAGTTGTTTGTTGAAAATACGATAGCATCGAAATCTCGACTATACGAGATCTCGCAAACTTCAATAAACGCATTAAAAGTTGTTTAATAGAAATACGAGATCATAAAATCTTTCGGCCAGACAGGAGCAATGAACGCAGATTTCATTAACCTATTAAGTTTACTTTAAACATTAACTTGGTTACTTGATATTGTACATCTTCAATGCGAAATCCTCGAATGCATAAACAATAATAAAGCCCCCCAAGGGCAAAGGAGCCATAAAAGAGAGCAAAAAATATCTCTCCTAATATGTACACATTTTTTGTTTCTCGTTCAACTTTCGAATAAGCAAAAACCGATGACCTAAGTGCACACACGTGCAAGAAAATCTTAATCAATCTCTTTTGAGCAAAGCAGCAAACGAAAGGACCGTCGAAATGCGAGCGATATACGTTCTTCATCTCTCTTTCTCTTCTACCTCTCTATGTACACGGGAATACAAGCGTGGCTTTCGCTCTATCTCTCCTCTCCTCCATCTCCTGCGTGGCTAGCGGCAGTTGCTTCCATCTCTCTCTTTATCTCTATGTGTTTTGTTAGTTAGCTAATGATTGTTTAATTGACTATTTTATACCATTTATCGACTCTCTTGGGGGCTATATACGCCTATAATAAATTACGCATTCTTTTCAATAATTTGATGTATATATTAAGTCTAAAAATAAATGCGAACCCAAAATTTATATAAATTGATTGTTTTTCTGGTGTATAATTCATAAAAATTATTACCACAGAGTGCCACAGATGGATGTAAAACAGATAAATTCACGAACACCTG
Source organism: Adranes taylori (assembly GCA_009867245.2). Taxonomy (NCBI): domain Eukaryota; kingdom Metazoa; phylum Arthropoda; class Insecta; order Coleoptera; family Staphylinidae; genus Adranes; species Adranes taylori. The sequence goes on along the minus strand of WYDF02020205.1, from coordinate 1,203 downwards.
ACACAAAATAACCTTCAAAGGCAAAAAATTATTGTTGCATGTAGTATTGGATATAGAATTAGATGTGCTTTTATTTCTCGCGGCCCACTCGGTCACCGCGGACTCCAGGTGACCAAGTGGGCCGCTGTACTAGACTAAATTCGGAATCGTACAACTCTCAATAGTGATTACCGTATTTAGTGTTTTCAGTGTTTTATTTTTAATACATCTATAAAGAATTTTTAATTGCGATCATTGTGAAAAAATATGGATAATTTTGCTTTATTCACAATTACTTTGATTTAAAGACAAATTTTCTAGACCAAAAGAAAGAGTACTAAAATTACAAAATATAAAAATTACAAATGCTTTATCCTACGTACTGAACTATATTACAATATTCTGTACTATATTATTTAAATATAATATAGTAGTACTTGGTTTTAAATAGAAGAAATTTATATTATTTAAATTGTTCTAGTTATATTGCATACGATTTATTACAATGCGTGTTAATTCAATTTTTTTAAATTTCTAATGAATAGGCACCTTTAGCGCACCATTTTCCCGTACTAATACGCCAAGTAATAGTAGACAACATCTGCTGAACGCAATTAACTACTGTCTCAGACGATATAGTTTGAGACGATACGGTACCGAATTGGCTCGAACTTATGCGTATTCTGCTCCAAGCACTGGAGTTTCTTCGCAAATGGGTGCGTCGTCAGTTTCATCAAATAATAACAGTAATAATAATTCCAATAATGAAACTTCACGTCTGCACCGTCGAAATTCAACTGAAGCAAATGAAAATACTACGAGAAGTTCTAATTGTAAGTGTAAACCTAAGATGTATTATTCAATTACATACATTTTGTCAAATAAGTATACGGACTTTCCTATTTAAAAAGTATGTGAAATAAGTTATTTTTTTGCTGTGAGATGGCAGCACTACGTCTAGTTATGATGTACAAACAATATAATATTTTCCTCTATTATTAAATAAATTCCTGTCAGTCAAAAATAAGAAAGCTAACTAAAGTTTGTTTATTTCACATCAAAATGAAAATAGGAATTAGCTATTTTTAATAAAATGTAGGTTTCGTATAGTAACTTAGGAGACGGTTATGATAGGAAAAATTCCAACATTTGCAATTGATGGCAAGTTGGTCGGATGTACCAATTAAATAATGTGTAAGTATACAAAATGTATACAAGCCATCG
>WYDF02020194.1:0-13232 GCA_009867245.2 Adranes taylori | reverse complement strand
ATCACTCGAGCAGGCGAGGTTGACGTTTGGGTTGGCTATATTGACCATGTCGTGCCATCGCCCCTTACACACCCCTTACATAGTACATCGTACATGTAAAACATAGTACATCTTCCAAATTAGTATTGCTAGCTGAATAAAAAGAAGCGATACGCAAATGGGACTCAAGGTAAAAACTGGATTAAATAACCCCGAACATTAATCTTAGCACAACCTTTATGGGACAACACAATTGCACAAATTTTATCCATGCTGGTTAGAGGTGAACTAACTTGAAATAATTATTCATGTAAAATTTCAGGCAATACTTTCGGTTTAATCTATTCTTGATTTATTTCGGTATGTATTCACTTATACAAGTAAATTCCATTTATTTAATAGTATATCTTTAAAAGTAAAGTAATGTTATGTTAGTAAAGTAAAACTATTTGATAGTAGTTATGTTAACAAAAAGAATGCTAACATAAAAAAGTGCTTGTTTTGATATAAACAAGGACTTAGAAGAGCACCCTATAAAATAAGACGTTGATAAGCAAGTGAATAGAAAGCTCATTGGCGGAATTATTGAGGTGTCGAGATCCTTGCTAGTACCCAAAAAGTATTATTGCTAGTACCCAAAAAAGCTGATTCTCAAGGTAATAAACTGGTACGTGTTATGATCGATTATAGACAGGTCAACAAAGTACTGGAAGATGACAAATTGCCTTTGCACGACAATACTCAAATGTTGGACCTTCTTTCAAGTGCCATATAATTTTCTCATTTAAATATTTTCAAGGGTTATTATAAACTTAATCTGGAGCATTAGAAAATGAATGATTAAAAATTGAAAACTGGGGGATTAAAAATTGAATGATAGTTGTTTTGGGTATATGGATGACTTGATTGTTTTTGGAAAAAAATGAGTAGATTATAATAAAACCTCACAGAAATCGTTGGAAGACAAAGAAACATAAATCTTAAACTGAACTTAAACTTAAACTGAACTTAAACTGATTGTGATTTTCTGAAAAATTTGGACACACTATTTCTTTACACCATTAAAAAATTAAACCTCTAGTATTTTATCCAATTCCTAAAACAATAGATGAATCTAAATGTATCTTGCTTTCTTAAACTAATACTGAAAATTAATTAACATTTTTTCTTATAAGCAAATTATATCCAGGTGAACTCCAATTCAGTTGCATTTGCCTCACGAGTTTCAGGTAAGATGAAAGAAAAACACAGTACAATAGAGAAAAACTTTTGGCCATATGTTGGGCTGTAAAAAAGTTTCGTCCATATTTGTACGGAAGCAAATTTAAAATATTGCAATGTACCAAACAAATAGTGTTGAATTAAATATAATCTGATGCAAGCATGTCACCTCAGTTTATAAATTATATTTTAATAAATTCAACCTGTATTAAAATTTTGTTATATCAAAAAAGAAATTAGTGATTCTTAGAATCCGATAGCAGGTCTTAAACAGGATGCAACTGCATTTTTTTACGGAAGACAAGTTTACGAAAAACTTCTACTTATAAATTATATACATAGAGTCATTAAAACATCGCGGCGCATGTAAGATTTTATACTTATTTATTTAGTTATTTTGTGCAAAAGTTGATCGCAAAATTAAATTAAAAGTTAAATTGTTTTAAATAACTTAAATTAAATTTAGCTAATACTTAAACTCTAATTGCTTCAAAAATGCTTAATCTTTATTTTTTATGTTAATAATTTTCTGCAGCCCTGATACTCTTAGGTCATCTAAGTAAATATCCAAACGTCGCTTCTTTTAAAAATGGATCGTGACAATTTGGTGGAGGCGCCGGGTATTAATCCCGGTATATCTCGCGAAATTATGACGCTGCAAAAAGCCGCTTTATTATTATTATGTAGGGGGGCAGGATCATCACCCCAACCACGTCGACCTAAAGATTTTTTGTAGCATGTCCCTTCTTGTCGTTTTAAAACAGTCTCAGTTTCTTCATAAACTTTAATACTTGTTTCGGGTGTTGCTCTCTGATGTTCGCGGCATTTACTGCCATGCTCCCGAACTGTCTTCGTCTGCAGCTCGATGCTGCCTGACATTCACATAAACTGTGCTTTGTCGTTTCTGCATTGTCATTGCATAATCAACATGCTGGGTTCTCAACCGTACGAATTTGATCTATATAGTAGTTAGGAGGACAATGCCCCGCAATACAACCTGTATATATGGAGAGTTACTCTTTGTTGAGACTGAATATTTTGGTATTAACCTCAGATGTCAGGTCTATAAAGGCATTTAAATGTCCTTGACCTGGGACTTTGTTCCAGTATTTAATTCTGGTTTCGCATTCCCATTGTCTTAATATCCACTGCCTGTATTCTTTAATTAAACCACAAGACAGACCGGGGCCTATTAGATAACTTTTTGCCCCTTGTCTGGCTACACTAGAGCTCCATACACTATAATAAGTCGGTTTTTGCAAGCGTCTAAGAGCTTTTTGCAGGCGTATAAGGCTTGTTGCCGAAGACAAGACCCAAGTACTTTACCTCCCAACTTATCATGACCGCCGTATCATCCAGGATCAATGACCCTAGATTTAGTTTCCTCTTCCTCGTGGATAACACAACAGTCACTTTGTTAGTACTAATGTTCATCCCCTTTTACCTACCACACTTTGTTGCCATGTTTGGGTCACTTGGAATTCTGGTAGTCACAGTCGTGTTTTCTTGTTCTTATTCTATCAACACTAGGTCATCCGCATGCACTTGTAACTGATGGCCAGCCTTTGTTAAGGTGTGCAACAGATCGTCAACTACAATGGACCAGAACAGCGGTGACAGCACTACCCCTGGTCGCTCTAATCCTAATAGTCTTTTGACCCATGGGTGCAACTACCTTCCGGTTGTACAGCATTGTGCTGATCCAGGCAATTGCCGGTTCTGGAAAACCCTTATTGCGTGCTGCTGCCTCAATGGTTTCATACGAGGTGTTGTTAAATTCTCGCCCCTGGCTCCGGGCCTCTGAAAGGTTGCCACCTGGATGACTCATGCAATTAGTGTTCTTACCGTGTTCTTTCACTAGGACTTTCTGCAGTCTAGCCACTGTTGGTACTTTGTTTATACCTTCACAGAAGTTTCGCCACGACCTTCGCTTTGATTTCCTAATTGCGTTATCATATTCAGTCAGGGACTTTTTGTACTGTTCCCGTTGTTGAGAGCGCTTTTATGCCTTGGCCTTATTGTATAGCCTTCTGACCTCTTTGCGGTCAGAAGGCGTATCTTGTAGTTACGTATTCCACCATGGTGCTTGTCGCCTAGTCATTCTGTGTTTTTTCCGGACATCTGCTTTCATATGTCTATATCAATAGTGCTTGTAGAGATGTTGCAGCCCTGTTTAGATCCTCTGACGAATCTATGTTAGTGATCAGCCTGCCCATTCCTTCCCTAACATGGTTCCTGTAGGATTCCCAATTTATCAGTAGTGGAACCCGTGTTACTTGTAACCAGGCCTCATTGGTTTCCAACCCAAATCTAATATGTCTGTGGTCAGAGGCAGAGATTCCTTTTTATACATGTCAGTTATTGATTTTTGTGCTAGAGTGATATCTAGAATCTCTTGCCTTGTTTTTGTTCAGGCTGGAGGCATCCATGGAGAGCACCTCACCGAGAATCGCCTCACCGAGAAATGACCGTGAGCTGTTGCATCGAGAAACTCTCATCGGGCTACGCCCCATGCATGAACACCTTTACACCCTTCAGTTCATGTCTGTAAAAAGGGCCCGCTCCGTGCGAGGCTATCGTAGACTCCTGCGAGTCTTTAGATGTCTCCCTGGTTCTGGGCCTCTTCCTACTGGCAGCCTCCGGAGTGGTTTCGTGTGACCTCAGCCGCTTGGGACCTTTGTCTCTTGGCGGTATCGATCGAAGAGCTCCTTCTCGGGCTTGCTTCACTAATAACCCTCCTTTTAGGAGCCACAGTAGCGCTTTTAAGCGGATCCACTTATTTTTATAGGAACTTCCTTTAGTCAGATATTGTCCTATGCTTTAAGGAGGTGGCCTAGTTCTGTAAGGGCCGACGATGAGGACCCCTCTTGTTCCATATCGTTTTCTATCTTGTATAAAAGAGTTTCCACTTCTCATGCAGAGCAGGATCACTCTCATTTGTTTTCTGCTTGATACCTATATTGTTCCCACGAGAAGCAAGGCAAATATTTCGTCCAATGCGACAGAACCCCGCGTGCCGAAGTAAAGGCTATATTAAAACTGGATTCGACTTACTTTCCGGAGTTTGCTATTAGTTACTAAGTCCCCCATAGCCATTCAGCCTTTAGCACAGCCGTTCGACCCTGGTTTAGGGGTTTGTTGGCCGACCAGACCTGTCTGTATGCCTGGATAGCGGAGCCTTCACAGGTTTCCATCATCCGGGCCAGATGATCGTGGTTTTCTACCGAGGTTGTTGGTTTTCTACGACTCTCCCTTCCCCTTTTGCATTCGGAATCGACATTGGCGGAGTTCAAAAGCCGCTTAGAGTTAGTTTAAATATGAACATGAAATTTACACGAACTAATTACATGCTGACTAGAGAATAAACTAGATAATAATAATATCTAGGTATAGTTTTTTCTTTGTTTTACGTAGGAAGTGGAGAAACCTTCAAAAGGCGCCTGGTGACCGTGCATCCGACAGTGTGGTATTTTTACCCTAACTAAAAAACCACTCCCTGTTGGGATTGTATATTGTTTGGGAGATTGGAGAGTTTGTTTGAATGAGGCTTTAGGATTTATCATCCTCTTCAGCCTGGAACTGGTATTGAGTAGAATATTTTTAGAAATTATGGTAAGTTGATTGCTTGCAGATAAGATATACGCTATAGCATTCGCTTTACAGCCAAGGGAACCTACAATACCTTGGCCATAACATGGCCAACTGATGAGGGAGTTTGGTTTAGTGGGGTGAGCTGATTTACTAGTGGTCTTGTATTTTTATGTCCTTGCTTGGCTGCGCAAGTCGGTGTTAGTTGACCTGAAATAGAAATTGGGGTTGTTGTGGAAGAGTTTTGATTTTTTTGTCTTTTTTTTATAATATATGCGTAGTAATCATCTTAGGGACAGTGGGATTAATTCAAGGATATCTTGGAGATCCTCAGGAGGTTCCTGCACGGTTTGAATTATTCGAGCTGGCGAATGTGGGAAGGGTCTGCGAGGCAGTTTGCTACGGTTGTGTCTGGCTTTCCAATCAGAACGAAGATTTTGGTATGCTATTGGGTTGTTTTCATCCTCACGTCGAGATTAATGTTTTCAGATTTTTTTCTATTTCACTCGAGTACTTCTCTTGTATTGAAATTACTGCAATCCGTTAATACGCAATTCAAAGGACCCCTCCTTTGAATTGGAACAATTTTTCATCTAAAAAGTTTTATCTAAAAAAATTGTTTCTTAGTACGTCTGTATGTTTAAGAATTTCTCCTTCCCGATCAGGATGAAATTTGGTAGACAGGTCTAGACTATGAGCCCACAGAACGGCTTTCACATTTTTTTTATAAATCCAATATGGCGAACAGGAGCCATTTTTTTTTGTTCAGAAATTTGGTATTCAAACTAGGAGATTGAAATTTTGCGCTTAGTATTATAGCGCCTAGTATTATACGTCGAATAAAAAGGTCCCATGTTTCAAAATTATATAGGAAGCGGTCTTGCCACGTTTGACACTTAAAAAACTTTTTGAAATATCGCAGGAACGATAAAAGATAGGACATTCGAGTAAACATTATTGTATAGGCTACATAAAAGCCCGTCGATTTTGTTTGAAATATTTTTTCCAAAATCCCAATTTAACATATATACAAGATGTTTTTGTTTTGCTAACTTTAGAGTCCAAGTTGTGCAACATTTTTTTAATCTCTTGTGTCGGAAGTTCCTTTAATACTTAAGCGACTAAGCGACTAAGCGACTAAGCGACTAAGTTTAAAACACTCGCTCGTCATAGCATCAGAGTAATTTGACCTTGAAGAAAATTGTACTACCCTGAATATCTCGGTTCCTATGAATGCTGGAAAAATAAAATCAAACTTGGGAAATTTATGTAAGACCAAGAAGCCTCAATTTTGCCAATGCGACAAACTGAATATACTTGACCGATTTTGAGCAATAAAAAAATGTTTAAATTTTTTTTTAGTAACATCCTATATATTTTCTTATATTTTGATACCCCTTGTGATTTGCTTTACAATGATACCACATATGATGCATCTAGCTGTTATCATTTCTAAGATATGAGCCTTAATAGGTTAAAAATTTGTGATTTGCCGCCTTGGCAACCAACATTCAACAATCATATTATATACATGTAAGAAATACGTAATAGGTCATATATGCAAAGTTACATGAACAATTATTTTATGTTGTGACATATCAACTGCTTACGCAATTGAATAAATGTTATCAGTACCTAAAAACAAAGATAAAATACCAAACAATGCAGAGTTTACAAACTTAAATGTAACTGTTCTGCTGAATACATAGGTCAAACTGGAAGACAATTTAAAATATGAATAAAAGAACACATTAGATGTTTAAAATTATTGTTGTTAAGTAGCTAAATTCAGTGGTTTATTTATTTGAGGATAATATAAACGGTGCCAAACGTCACCCATTCTTTAGAATAAATATTTCCAATAGATATTAAATAATGTATATTTAATGATATAATTAGGTAATAAATAAATTTGTTTTATTTCTATGTTGTAAAATATCAGCATGCTAACAAAATAATTTAAAACTATTACAACGATTGTTATGAAAAATGTATATATTTACTTATGTGTAATTAGTTTAAAAGAATATATGTCAGAATTCAAAATAAACAATATGTAATGAATAAGTAAAAAAATTATTAAAAAGTAAACTGTGTTCTGATGAAAGACCTACCTAACGTAGGAACAATGCTTTTGAAACAATATTATTATGGGTACACATTATAATTTTTGGAGGGGCTCGAAATGATTATTTAATTGAAAAATTCAGTTTTAAAATTAGACTTTAGAATTAGAACATTTAAAATTTTACAAACTTTTTGATATATTTCAGTAACTATAAAGTTACAAACTAAGATATATACATGGTGTTTTTTGTTTTGTAAAGTTTGCGATGGATTTACTTGAGATAAATATTACTACACTAAATAATTACTATTGTACTATTGAGATAAATATTACTATTGTACTATAATAAATATCTCGGTTCCTATGAAAGTTGAAAAAATAAAACTTGGGGAACAAGTGTAGGATCCAGAGACCTCAATTTTACCCAGAGCGGACACGAAGAAACAGTGACTCGAAAGCGGTACTGGGGAAAATTGAAATCAAAAACGTCAGCAGACCTCGCCAAAGCGGACAAATTCATAAGACACAAGGCTTCGTACACCAGATTGCTCTTTTAGAAATTGGCCGAAAAGAGAGTCAAGAGGGATCGTAGGCCATGCCAAACCTGACAGCGTAGCTGTTCGCGCCACAGTCAAATATGGGGAAGATATGAGTCAAGAATGGCCAGCGGACAGCAAAGCTGTCCGCGTCGTAGGCAAATATGGGGACCGGGGGATTCATGGGTTGGACAAATGTTGTTTAGTTTACCCTAAACACAATTGTGCTAATTGAATTTAATAGACGAATTAAAAGGTGATAGTCAAAACTAAAAGGTTCAACTTTTGTTTTATGCAAGATGTAACAAAACGTAAGTCCTCCGGTATATGAAAGATGGGGTGGCGAATTTTTAATATATACATTCCACAATGTAAATCATGCACCAAGTCGCGGTACTATAACTCCCACAAACTATAATCTACGATTAATTTTATTTAATGCTTTGCAATAAGAATAACTTTTGCCGCATTAAACGAACACTATATCTAATTGTAGATTGGGCGTACGTAGCAACGACGGAGCCTGTAAAACTTTTGATGAAGCAGCGAATGGTTACGCTCGTTCAGAAGCAATATGCGCGATTTTATTGCAAAAATTGAAAGAAGCTAAAAGAATTTACGCCGAAGTAAGTACATAAAATCTATAAATTTCCAAACAATTCTCAGTTTCGAATAAATAGAATGATGGAAAGCTACATACATTCTCACCAAAAAAGCAGTAAATTGCGTATAATAAAAACAGTGTTCTGTATTTATAGGTAATACATTCAAAAACTAGTTCAGATGCTTTTAAAGAACAAGGTATAGCATACCCATCAGGCGATAACCAACTGAATTAACCAACAGAAGTTTATCTAGAAAGCAACGTTGATCCAACAAGTGTTAATTATGTTGAAGCTCATAGAACAGGTAAATCAAATACTTTTTGCTTCAGTTGAATTTGATTCTCCTTTGAGAGCTCAATTTAATTTTTTTCTACATCACATACCACACTTTTATTACATACTCTTCAAACTGATAAAAAATATGAAATTTGGAAATAAAATTGTGTAGTCTAACAGTATTTTCAAAATGGATGCCCAAAAATGCAACAAAAGTAATTACTTATTGTTTTAATTAATTTATTTTATATAGCATTTTTTATAGGATACAAAGAAGTTACCAAGCTATTAACAAAGCTTGAATCGGTTATTTCAGCAGCTTGTATATTACTAAAATTTGTTACAGAATTTTATTATATCAAAGTAAGATCGTGATTGTGTTATGATGCCATCATATGACTATCTTATGAAAAGCGGTATAACCACCATACTGTTATATATATATATTTTTTTTTGGTAACATAAAGTACTCAAATATAACATTCCGGGTAGGAAAGAAGTAATTACTTTTGTTTTAATTAATTCCCAAAGGCAAGCAAAAACAAAACCCGAAGCAAACTTCGCTTGCAGGTTCCGCACCTGCTGACAACAAGCTTAGCCAAGCGCCCAACACAAACGCGAGCACCATGTGCCAAACCACCAAATAGCAAACACCCAGTCCTTCCTCATCTCCAATTTCCCCACCTTCCAGACCATCTTCTACACAATCTTTCTACTCCTGTACTAGGGAGTTCTCCCCAGAACCAGCAAAAACATTCTCTTACGAATATGACGTAAGGAAAATCCCTGACTCGCACGCATCCCAAAAATCCTTTTTCCAATTGACCCAGCTCACTCTCATCAAAAATGTTGTGAAGACTATCAAAGTCAATGCAAACAGGATAGTACACTTATCGCAACTCTGGAACCTATTCCCTCCTCACTTCAAAAAAAACCTCTAACAGCTCCAAGGTTACCGTGAGCTCACTTTTCAACCGCGTTTCCGAAACGAACAGCCAGCCAAAGAACCAAAACACAATTCTTACTCCCTTGTTGTCAAGGGAGTAATCCAGGATATCTCAGTCCACGTGGTGGAAGAGGTTCTCGAAGCCGGCGAAGCCGAAGGTTGCCAGGACCTCAAATTCTTCTGAGTCATTTCTCGACAGACAAACAAGCCTCTCAATATGATCTGTGTGATCACAAACGACGGTAGCAGATCTGCCACTCTTTTACGCAGATGCTTGTATCTCTATGGCCGCTTACACCCTGCGGAGCCAACCCTAACGTCCGCACAAACGACCTCATCCCGGTCCTAACCTCCACTCTCCCCAACGTCTTGCCTGGCAAATTCTCCCTAATTCAGGAAGCAATCGGGCAAGTCTGTCGCAACCTCTTACGTAGGGAAAACCTACATATCCTTTTTCAACAACACGGTTTCTATCGTGATCATTCCAATGGAGCTGACCATAGGAACTGCGAATGCCTGTAGATTACGGCATAAAATCTATGCACTTCAAAATCTTCTTTTAACAGACAAAGTGCTTATTCTCTCTATTTCCGAAACCAAATCCAACGCGACATTAATATTTCAAACTTCAAAGTATTTCAACAAAACAGTCACTTAGGTAGCATGAGAGGAACCGCACAGAAACCATTTCTCAAGATTTTCTTCAATTCATCTCGCTTCTTCCGAAAGCCATAATTATGGGCGACTTAAACGCTCGGCACGTGGATTTTATTAAAACCCTGCTTCTTCTATTCCTATTAAGTTTTCCGCAGATTTTCCCTTCGAATCTCCCGTTTCTCTAACCATTTTGACTAGTCACCAAGGTACAAAACTCATTGAACTATATTCTGAATAGTTTACGTTTTCTACATTCGTATGAGGTGCATTTAATTGATTTCAGAGTATATGTTGGTACGTGATAAATTTAAACACAGATGTTAAAGAATGTTTACTCTTCAAATGTTTAACCTTAATTTTTTTTCTATTTTCAACCTGGTATTTTAACTTTCGAAGTCCTACCCTACTGGCGATAATCTAAATGTCCAAGCAGCAGCTATGTTACAGTACCAAAAATTAAAAATTAAAATAATAGAAAATAAAAATAAAATAAAATAACAAATACAAAATATATTTTTTTTAATATAAATAAAGCAAAAATGAAAAAATGTGTAAAATATATACAATGAAAAAACGAAAAAATAAAATTAAAATAAAAATTAAAATAGAAAATAAAAGAACAAAAATTTAAATTAAAAGCTGTGGAGCTGTGGTTTTCAAAGCAGGATTGTTTTTAACAATTTCTGGGATAGGAATTGATTTGATTGCGGTCTTTTCCATTGTGCTGATAGTTTCCGATTCATACCTGAACTTTCAATTGCGCCTGAAGAAGAAGAAGATGGCCCCTGTTGTTCAAGAATTATACTTCATCATCATTTTTATCAGTTAGCTCTTGACAGTGCAAAGATTTCCATAGCCCAAAGAGAGATGTATCTTCAATCACGCTGTCTGTATTGCTCGCAAGTATGTCTTTAAATTCAGATGTTTTGGGTTCGCCTATCTTTGCCTCAAGTTTTCTCAAAAACGTTATTTCCGGTTGGTTTTCATGTCTTGATGTTAATTGGTAAGTGACTTGATATGATTTTTGGCAGAAATTTTTTGCAAATGGATATTTTTTTACATTGAAGCGGCAAATACCAGACAATCCTAAATGAATCCATTTTGGATTGTCGCTGGTGTAACCTGGTCCAAAGATTTTCCTAATAGAAAAGCAAAATTGTGCCTTTGAAGTTTTACTTGGTAATTGGCTACCCTCTATTTGCATAACAGAGGATACTATATGCGATCAAAATTTCAATGTTCTAGTTTCAAAACTGAAATTATGAATAAAATGATCATTTGGAACCCTCCCAAAATTATAATGTGCACCCGCCACTGATAATAATATTTATTCAATTGCAAAAGCACCAAGTTATTTGTCTTATTATCTTATAGGTCTCATACAACGTAAAATATTTTTTACTGTAACCTTGCATATATGTGCTATTAGGCCTTACATGTATATATGACTATTGAATGTCGGTTGCCATAGCGACAAGTTGCGAAACTTAAAATTGTTAAGGGTCATATCTTTGAAACGATAAGACTTAGATCTACCATCTGCGATATCATTTTAAATAGAATTACAAGAGCTATTGAATTGTATAAAACTATACAGGGTATTACTAAAATGTTTTTGAAAAAAATTTATTGCTCAAAATTGGTTCAGTGTATTCAGTTATTGGTACTGGCATAATTGAAGCTTCTTAGACATACATATGCTCCCCGAGTTTCATTTTTCCAACTCTCATAGCAACCGAGATATTTAGTGCAGAATTTATTTTTTCAATGTTAAATTAACCGGATACTAGTCGTCCGTTTTTTTAAACTCGCTTAATACTTTATATATTAAAGTATCTGTCGATAGAAGAAATTTAAAAAAAAGTTAATTCTAAACTTTTCGAGAAACTGCAAAATTTTCAAAAAAAAAACTGTATATGTAAAATTTTCATTTTATAAAAAAATGTTTCAAATTAAATCGAAGGGGCTTTAGTAGACTATAAAACAAAGTTTATTCGAATGTCCTTTTTTACAGTTTTTGAGATATATTGAAAAATATTTTCAAACTCTGAACGTGTCTAATTTTGAACGTGGCGACGTACTAAGGTGAAATAGAAAAATTGTCAAAACATGAATCCTATATCTTTCATATACCTATAGGTACGACATACCTACATGGTATATGAAAGATAAAAATCACACTGCTTTATAATTTCACTAACTGGTGGTAAAATTAGAACACGTTCCAAAACAAAGTAGTAAAATGATTGTGCTTTTGGTTACACAGATAAATCTGCTACTCAAAATATAAAGAACTAATGACATGTCTCAGAAACTAATGGTTTTCCGAAAAGCACAAGTACAGTAACGAGTAATGGTTAAACATATTTGCCAAAAAATGTTATTGGGACAGTTTTGTGACGGTTACAAAACTTTTGTTCGCCTTAATTAATTGTCCCAAAAAAAATTCTGTGCAGTTGATGTGTGAAAGAAATGATGATTCAAAGTTATGTTCTGTATTATGGTGGTAATCACTGTACAACAAAGACATGTAATTTTCATATCTTTTAGGTAAATGTCTTTTAGGTAAATATCTTTTAGTGTCATGAAATGAAAAGAGCTTATTCCCGAAACTGAGCTATGCAGATTGACTTAGTTCTTAATGACAAAGGCTTATTCTCCTACTTCATGGTATAACCCGCAACTACTCCATGCAAATTGTAATGCTTCATCTTCAAATCTTCATTGTATCTTACAGTGATGAACTGGCGGTAGCAGCCCTGGAAATCTAGAACACGTAGTTCTATAGTTCTGTTTTTGTTATTAGGCTACGAGCTATTTTTAATTTTCAGCGAATAGACCACCGATAAATTGCCGGTAACCTGCCGGGCCAGTCCAACCTCCGGCAGTAGGGAAATGGTGTAATGAAGAAAGTAACACCAGTAACACCAACGATATGTCATATTGTAACGAGTGAATTAGTCATCGTGTAAAATAGATCACACTCTATGTAGTTTTATTACATATAAAATAAAGAATTATTGAATATAATGGAAAAATGTTTATGTAACAATTGGAAATGGTTTATTAATTTAGGCAACAATAACGAAATGTAAAATAACAAGCAAGAATTATTGAAAGAACGAAATATAAATATTGGAATGAAATACTCCTATATAGATTAGTAGAATGTTATTATAATTAAGCAAATTGCTATCTACGATGATGAAAAAGTATATAAAATACTATATCAAATAAAAATCATCGGTAGTTGGACATCAGGTTTTTTACTTCTTTTTAAAGTAAATGCTGTTAATTACAGAACTGATATTGATAGTTTAAGCAAAATTTATTATAACATAATTTAAAATTCAAAC
>WYDF02020184.1:0-13232 GCA_009867245.2 Adranes taylori | reverse complement strand
CTTTGTACATTATATAGAGAATTTTCAAATTAGTTTAAACAATCCACGTGGTACAGGGTACAGTACCGAGAGGGTACTGATAACAGCTACCATCTACGTCAAAAATAGCCAGGTAGGGTATCTATCTACCCTACCTGGCTTTTTAAGCTAGTTGAGTGCTTCATAGTAGGTATGTAGTTTTAGAAATGATTAACTTATCTAATAAATAATTAATAGTTATTTACGACTTAAAGAAATACTTTGCTATCATTAAAAACCTATTATATTTTATGTTATTTATTAATGTTGACATTAAATATTATTATAGCTGGCAAATAACTTTATATACAAGTGAAAATATTGCCCAAGAACCAACAGCGAGTAACATAATTCGAATAGTATAAAAAATGCTCTGTGGTTCTAGATTGTATACTATACATTTTTCACGACTTATTTTCTTAAAAAAGAAATACTTGGAATGGAATGAGATTAGAATAGAATGAGAATGTCCCATCTGAAAATTGAATTCTAAAGCAAATTCCCAGTATACTACAAGAACATTGTTTATAGAATTATATTATCATAGAATTACATTTCATTGTATTTATATTTTATATAACATACTGCCTATGCTAACAGGGGTATCCCGAGGATAGAAGCCACGGCTTTCCTACTTCTGAATATCCCTAAGCAACATTTACTTATAATTATTTAACTTTCTAACAGGTGGAATTATCTGAAGGATAAACACTACGGTGGTTATACTCACAGATAATTCCTCTAAAGCATTTATTGTATTGTTGATACGAAGTGTTTATATATAGGGTATAAATGGAGGACTACGTTAAGCGTGTCCCATTCTCCCAGGTATTCCCAAACTCAATGTATATTTTTTATGTACCATTTGGTAATAAAAATAAGTAGTTTTATTGTAATGTTATATCTTCATATTATTTCTATAACTACATATTTTATATTTTTATATTAATGATGTCGTTGACCCTAAATAAAGCAAAATCCTGTTATAATAAATTTCCTGGGATAAAAGATATCATCTAGGAACATTTAATTTTTAAAGGCAAGCAAATTATTATTATTACATATGTTTTGTTTTTAAGCAATCATTTAATTTACGTAATATCTAGTTCACAAATTTAAACTTCATTTTTAGTACATTCTACTGAATTGTAAAATCACCAAAACTAATTACACAAAGATCTACTGATGAAAGGTCCAAGAAATTTACGCCACTGGTTACGCAAAAGATAGTGATTGTTTATAATTCTATAGGAATGTAATTTATATAAAAAAGACTGATAAGATTATAATAAATGAGATTTTTTCAGAACGGCATACAGCGTATTTATTTATCGCACCCTCGTTCTAGTTTAATTACTCCAATTTATTACCAATATTAATTAAATTAATTACGGTAGTTTAAAACTGCTATTATCGAACCACGCAAGTACTCTAGCGCAAAGATCGAACTTGTTCAAACATAGACGTTAAAAATTTCAGTAGTGGCTCCAAATAAAAATTGAATTAGAAAACGACTTTTTCTTGTTTAGGATTTATATCATAAGTAATATTTTTTTATACTAACCGTTTGAAACTATATGCAAAGTGTAAGCTTGTACGCTGATTTTGTCAGATAAACCTTCTGGTCTCTGCCATTCGACACAAACACTATCTCCGTCGTACGGATGACAGTGCAAGCGGTACGATGATGTGCTAACGCTTATTGTGGATGTATTGCGTGGACTTAACAAAGCTGGCGTCGAAATTGTACCTACTGCATTCGAGGCGATGCACTGATAGAAACCTAAAATTTTAAATCAGGAAACATTTGTTTTTCTAGAAAAATCAATTGTATTAAATTATCGCTGATATACAAAGATTTCAAATCATCAAATCCTTACATCAAGCTTACAATTAATCCTGAAAAACTTGCATTTGATGATAATATCTGATCTAAATTTTCATTGTCCGAGTTATTATTAAATTAATTTTTATCAAACAGGTAAAAAAGATATGGAGACTGAAAAGTGTATTTAAATATATAATTAAAAATACCAGCATCCGATGTAACCGTGTGACTAATAACTAAACCATTACGTTGCAATTTAATACGTTCCATTGGTTCCAAACGTTTACCATCTTTTAACCATATAATTTCTGGCTCCGGCACGCCCGCAGCTTGACACGGTAAACGCACGGTTAACGCAGATGGATAGCTAACACTTATCGGGATTTCATTGAAATATGGCTTCTGATGTACTTGTACCACGAAAGTCTACACACAAGAAAAATAAATATGTTATATGACATTTTCTAGAACATTCATTTTGGCGATAGACAGTTATCCCTAACTACTCTTTTTCTTATATATTGAATTAGGGATGATTTCAGACCTTTCGGGTATACTCCTACAGAAACTGTCAAATTAATGATATCTGCAAGTATTAGTGAGATTGTATATACCCCTAATGTTGAGGATAGTAGCACTGCATTTCAAAATGTATGCTAGCATATTGTCCAATTTTATATAGCAGTTTCAATTTACTTATTTAAAACAAAGACACGAAGTCATGATTTTGATTTAAAAAAAATAGAACTAGTTATTTCGTTACCGTTGTTGTTTGCCAATTTAAGTTAAGTAAATATACTTGCACATGAATAAAGGGGATCCTCATTTTACTGCGAGTATTTATAAGAGTTTGGACACTATTGTGACCGAAAAATATTGAAATGAATATTAGTGAAGCAATTTTGTATTTATTTTTGAATAATCTCGCTCAAAATTCATTTCTTGGGATTGTAATGTAAAGATTTTAAATATTTAAATAGATGATCTAAGGGAAATCACGATTCATTAGATACACGCATGCCATATGTAACTGACTAGGAAGTTTTGAACTCAGATGTAGTTGGTAGATGCCTGAGAGAAAAACTTACAGAAACGCAACAAAATAGATAGCAAAAGGGAAGTAAGAAGATGTTTTGATGCTACTATATATTAGAGAGATAATTAAAAAAATAATTTAATGGAAAGAGTTTTAATGAGCAGAAATAAGATAAAATAAACTTCTTCTTGTTTGTTTAGCACGTGAGGGGACCGAAAATATAAAAGGCAAAATTGAGTTCACTGAGGGACAGAATTTTATAAGTAATTGTTAGATTCAGTATAAAAAGTTTATTTTCAGTACGCGCATTTTTCTCACTCGTTTTCTATTGTCACTATTGTGAAAATTATGTCTGAAGTACAAATGTGTAGTCAAATATTTTATTTTAAATCTTGGTTATGAAAGTGAACACCTTAAGTTCTTTGAATTTATTCTAAGTAAATAATTTTATTTCAATAGAACTAATTTTTCATTTCAAATCAAGCTAACAAACACAATTAATTTTTATTTAGATCTTGATTTCTAGTTTTTATATTTACCTCAGTATTGAAAAGAGTTTACAGGTGGCGTATAAACCTGTACGGAAATTTAATTAATAATGTTGTCAGTCAACCAATTCTTCATTGAATGTTCTTTAATTACGAATAATAATTAAACGTTGCTTGCTCATTATTTCATTTATTTCCAACTGGGAGGAAAACTATGTTGTATTATAATTAATGGTTTTGTAATTCAAATAAATCTTAATCACTATAGTTTTATTATTTACCAAAATTCCTCAACCCCCTTTAATTGTTGTTATATACTATGTAATTAATTACTTAACAATTAATAGCATATTTTAAAATCTTTGTGTGTTTTACTTGATTTGTGTTTAATGAATTTATGGACTTAACTAACTTAACTATTGCTCTTCGATTCCGGTGAGAATTGAATGGATTTTAACAGGAAGTAGAATTTATTTATCTAGTTAGGGCTCACACAATTCCAAGTCACAAACTTGAACGTGACAATATACTTTCAAATTCATTAATCGCCATTAGATCCAACAATCATAGGACATCCTAGAAATGGTCACGTATTTCATTTAATACTTTTGTGAGTGTCCCTCGTAAATAGTAGCAACTAATTAATCATTAGTTGCCAATTGAAAATGTCAAAAACGCTATATTTATATAAATAGGAAAAAGAAACGCAAAACTATCTGATATAGTGCCAAGTATATTCTAATTAATAAAAGCAACTGTAAGAAATAATAATACAAATTTAGTTTTTATGAAACAAATCAAAACAACTAAATTTCAAACATGAATCGAATAAAGCAGTTTAAACGGAAAATTTTGTTAGTTTAATAAATTTAACATTTCATGTCACATATCATGGAAGAAACAAAATGACACATAATTTAATATCTGATATTAATTACCTGGTTAATGTGTCCTTCCGAATTATTTGCGAAACAGGTATATATGCCATCCACTGCTAGAGTCACGTTAGAAAATTTCAAAATGTTTGAAGTGCCAACTACTTTATTTTTATCTGTAACTCATCAAAAAAAAAATACCATTACAATAAATTATATTCAAATTATAAGTACAATCTTCGATTGCTAGTTCATAATTTTTATATTACACAAAACGAATGAAGCCTGCCTCTAAACAAAGAAAATAAATATAAATGGTAAGTTGATTTTCGACAAGTTGAAGCAACATTCTTCTTATACCACTCAATATTTAACAATCACCATTAAGAAAGGATGATGAAAACATGTAGATAATAAACCTACGCCGAAAAATTGTTATATAGAAATATTTCAAAAATATTATTATAGAAAAAAATGGAAGCAAAAATGATACAAATACAAGATTATTACAATTCCCATAAACATAAGCAAACGGCCATTTCATTAAGAAAGTGAATGACATATTTAATACAATACTTAAAAGCTCAGTCTTAATCAGTTTATTAAATGAATATATTAGTTTTAGTTATGGTTTGGTATAATGAGAGTTATGGTTTGATAATCGTTTATTCGTTTATATTTACTGTTTTGAGGGATAGTACTGATATTTTGTTTTTTTCCTAGTATTATTTTATAATTATTATGAATATTTTTTTATATTATTGTTCGTTCTTTTCTAGTTTGTATTGTTGTCGCTTTTTCTTTTTTTTTTGAAATAATTTTGATGTGTATACTTATTTCTAGTTTAAATGGATTTATGTATTTATTTAGTTAATAATATTTTTGATTTTTATGTTATAATGGGGTATTTCCGTTTATAAATAAATAAATGATAATAATAAGTGTATAATATAAAAATACATTACATGTAAATTATTTCTAGTATTTAACAATAAATCATACCGAATGGAAGTTAGCCTTTTATTTGAGGAAATATATAATGAGTACCATTATATATTTCCATTTCAGTCCTATCTAACAAATATTCTTGTGATGTACATTAGAGTTAGTATTTTTGTTGTTCTATATATGTTCACAATATGTGTAAAGTTCGAATACCTTTATTGCCTTATGCATTATTGCTTTAATATCTTGTTAATTGGTTTTTGAACTTTGGGATCATGCTGGTATATGTACTGTATGCGCCCTTGGATTTGCGCGTGATAGATCATTCTGGCTATTCTATGTTTACACTTCCCCATTCGGATTGCTCCTATTAGCGCCACTGTCTTAAGTTTAATTTCTTCAATGTGCTTTTGGATAGCCAATTTTTCGTCTATGATTATTCCTAAGTATTTAGTATTTTTTACATTTTTTAATTGCACATTTCCCAGCTTAATATTAAAGTCTAGTTGCTTCTTATTACGTTGTTGATAGATAATGTACGGTTTTATCGGGTTATATATGAAATAGTTCCTGTCGAGCCATTCCTCATAATTCCTGAAATCATTATTTATCATCTCTTCAAATCCCTTTGGTTGTTTCCTTTATATAGAAGATTGTATCATCTGCGACTATTCTATACTCTCTTTGTGTTTCAATATCTTTCGTACTGTGGATATACGCAAGATGCAATAAAGACCCCGATACTGTGCCTTGCGGTACTCCACACACAACTTTCTCTTTATCACTATATATTCTTTTAATATTAGTCACGATGTGTCGATTTTCTATGCATGATTTGATTAGATTGTTGACCGCACCTCATACGCCTAGGTTTTCTAAATTCAAAAGCAACTTTTTGTAATCCTCTGTGTCGAAAGCCATTTTTTTTAAATCTATAAATAATGTTGCCGCATATTTTCCTTCGCTTAATGCTAAATTAATTATATCTAATGCTTACAAAATAGGAGTCTGAGTTGAGCTCTCTTTCTGGAATCCAAATTAACTCATATCGACATTTATAGTTTTTTTGATGAATTCTATTTTTTATTGCCTTTCAAATATCTATGCAACATTACAGCTATCGGTGTATAATTTGCTGGGTCTGTATTTTCGCCTCCTTTAAATATGGATGTTATTTGAGCTATTTTCAATATTCTTGGAAAAGTTTCGCTTGCGAGCATATCATTTACATGTTCCGCAATGTACGGTGCTATTAATGTCTTCACTTTTTTCAGGCATTTTCCTTGTATCATTTCTACTCCTGTTGCCGAGTTGATTTGTACATTGTTTATTATATTTATAATTTCGCTCTCCTCTACTGATGTTAAAAATATTGATTTCTCATCTATTGCACTGCCTTTGTAATTTATGTTCTTTCTTTTATAAGTTCACTACCAAATGATGCAAAATACTTTTTAAGTTCATATGCTATCACTTGTTCATCTACAAGTATACTATTGTTTATTTTAACCCTCCGTATTTGTTTGGTTCTATTAGTATCAATATCTACGTTTCTTATGTTTTTATTGATCGCTTACGATAACTTTTTACTATCACTTCCAGCAGCTTATTCTATTTCATTCTCTAAATGTTCTTTTTTTGTTCTGCCTTGTGAGCAAGTTAACTACATTTCTCATTGGTTTGTACTCAGCTTTAATTTCTGGGTATTCGTTATTTGTTTCATTTTCCTATACATCATAACCCTTTCCTTATTTTTTTCGAGAATTTCATGGATTATCCAGTCATTTCGAGTTCTGATCCGTCGTGTATACATGCTACTCTAAGCTCTGTCCCCTACCAGTTTCATTATCTGCATTAATTTTTCTATAGTTTTTGTTTATTCAATTCTTGTTCTAATTCTGACTCATATAATCTGTAATTTGTCTTATGGATTGTTTTATTCGACATCCTCGCCATTTTTATAGTTTCTACCTAAGCGCAGCATTAGCATTTTATGATCACAAATTTCCATTTGGGTTTCATATTCTGGGTTTCTTATATATTTGAAATTATTTGGTCAATTATACTCTTCAATCTGTAATCTCAATCTCAAAGTGTAAAGCACTCAAAATATTACAAAACTGTTTCTCATTAAAAAAGCTTCTAAAGTTACTAAATCTGATTCATCGACAAACGATGATGGCCATCATTCCAAGTATTACTGTCAATTTTCCTCTAGTCACTCAAAATCAGTAAATTATTTTCATGCATAGTTCCTAGAATTATTTTATGGAAAATGCGACTAACATGAACTAGTAATGCAAATTTCAATGTTACTAACAATTTATTGCTATTGTAATTTTACATAGCAGCGCTACAACTCTATAAGTTAGAGAAAAGTAGGATTAAATATGCTATTGGGATATACAGAAGCGTTTACCACATAAATTTCCTAACAATAACGACAAACAAAGAAAGTTTAGTACAAGGCCGAATAAAAACTTTCGTAAAGAACAAAATAAATCCTTACCATCTAGCCATCGCACTGTGGGCACAGGCCATCCATCAGCGATACAATACAATAACAAATCACTGCCATATAAAGCTGTTACGTTGCGAATAGTACCAGTACGAGACGTATTTGCCATTAGCTCGCTGTAATCGCTGCTTAAATCATTGTTGATTAGCGAATAAATCATCGGTGCCATAGAGAACGCTCGATCTCGTGACGTCACGTTTAAATGAGAGTAAGTTGTTTTTGTTTTTCTAAGAATCGAATTGTAAGCCTTACATCTGAAAAGCATTCAGTAGTTTAGATATAATACGTGTTACGTGCCAAATATTTATTTGGTCTATTATTTTAAACAAGTAGTTGATTAAAAAATACTACAATGCTTAAGCCACATGATAGTTTCATCCAAATTTTACTAAATTATTCTGGTAGAGTTCACTTGTCAAAAATAACAATAACAAACAATGGAATTTTTATAGAAATAAAAGTATTAAAATAAAAAATAGTACTTTCCTAATCGGCGTTAATTAATAGTGTAATAATGTATAATTTACTTCAAGTATTATGTATTGTATTGATTTATTGTAATATGTAAATTTAACACAATTTTAAATAAATATTCGAAATAAATAAACATTATAATAAATATACGCTTCTTCCAAGAGATTCCCGCATATCAATTTGGTTTTGGTAGTCAACTCAGTATTCTTCATCCATCCAAACATTTAAACGGTAGATGAAAATCAAATAAGGTATTAATATTTGATTTTCATCTACCGTTTAAATGTTTCACAAATAATAAAAATAATTACAGCCCGTGGTTGACAGAAAGCTTAAAACGAATGTTTCGTGAAAGACAGAATGTATTGAATAAATATAAGAAATATAAAACTCCTGAGAATTGGAATAGTTACAAAGCCATGAGAAACTACTGTAAAATAGCAGTTGATAAAGAAAAACATGCTTATTTTGATTACATTATGCAAATTAATAACCAAACCCAGATATGGAGGGAACTACCTAAAGCAGGGATTCACAAGAAATCGAAAGCCAATTATATACCGGATGAGCTAAAAGCTGTTAACGATATCAACAAGTTTTTTGTAGATTCCATACCAACTATTGAGATGGACGTCAAAAACAAAAATGATCTAATACATTATTATAATCCCAATAAATATAAAAATATTAAAGATTCTCTTTGCTTCAAATTAGTAGATCTTAATAAAATTGAACGCATCATTAACTCCATAAAAGTTAACGCCAGCGGCATTGATGATATTAATATCAAATATCAAACTGATCAATCCTTGGTAATGTTAGATTATTCTAAAGCGTTTGATACAATGGACTAAAAATATGTTGGGTAGTATCCGAGCGCTGTGGACATTTTCTCTAATTATTTGAATGAAGGTAAGCAGCTAGTAAAAATAAATTCTAATAAATCAGAAGTACTTAACCTATCTAGGGGAGTTCCACAGGGATCCGTCCTTAGACCGTTACTTTACATATTATATACATGTGATTTGACAGGAGTGTTAAAAACTGCAGTGTTCACTACTATGCTGAGACGATACACAGCTTTATTTATCATTCCATCCTGAGACCCTAATGTTAGTCAGGACATGGTTGAATGTTGACATAGAATCAATTATTGAAAAATCTAAATCTCATGGGTTACAATTAATCTTAAGCAAAACTGTACTATTACTATTTGGAAACAAATTTACTAAACAAAAAATAGGCAATTTTAATTTGAATTTAAATTCAACAATTGCTACACCTGTAAATAAGGCTTGTAATTTGGGGGTTACTTTAAATTCAGATCTAACGTTTAGTATTCATGTTCGTAAGTTAATACAACTATCATATATTAAATTAAAATTATTATACAACCATCGACATGCTGTATCGAAAAATATTAAACTGCTTCTAGGTGACACGGTCATACTCTCTAAGTTCAATTATTGTGACGTGTTATAGGACACCTTTTTGGATAGTAGTTTTAAGCGACGAATTCAAGTTGTGCAGGACTCCTGTCTGCGATATGTATATGGCATTAGAAAATATCAGCGCATATCTCACAAACTGGAAATAGTTAAATGGTTAAATATGTAAAATAGAAGGCTACTACGTAGGACTGTCTTGTACTAAAATATCAAGCACAATGAGAAACCTCAGTATCTATACAATAAGTAACATATCGAACTGATGTTAGGAATATTAGGAAGAAACGTCTTTTATCAATTTCCAACCATAGAACTAAGCAATTCAAAAAGGGCTTTTCGTATAGTATCACAAAGATCCTAAATGATATTCCTTTAAGTATTAAAAATAGTAGTCGATCTTGTTTTAAAACATATTTTTGGTACATGTTCATACCGTAATTATAATAATCTTTCTACTGTAATTTTTTTTTATACTTGCTTATATTATTTCATCTATGTTCATCTATCTGGTATGGTGTAAGAATGGACAGTAGTGTGAGATTCTCGACTACTAAGCCAAACTCTTTTATCTCTAGATACTATATAAGTTTCCTTATTGTAAACATAAAATGTTTGAATATATTATTAGTTTTGTATAACTTGCTAAACTACAAAATATGATCTATTTTTATAAATTACTAATTTATTTACGATAATATAAAATCATTTGTTATTTCTTATGTTAGTTATGTAAATTATGTAGTGTGTATTTTGTTTGGAGATAAATAAACTTTCTATTATTATTTCTTGATAGAAAACATTTTAGTGTGTTGCATGAGATTCTAATATTCAAACATTACAGCTAACATGGCCCCAGATATGTATTACTGTTACTGGCTAAGTTCCTAATAGACAGAGTTCTTAGGGATAAAAGTAGTGATCAATTTTCGTCAAATTTTTATTAGAAAGGCGACAGTGGGAACCTTTGTGGAACACCCTGTTCCGCAAGGGTTCCCACTGTCGCCATTTTAACCAATTTGATACTCCAAATTGGTTAAAATACACCAAGAAAGGATAAATGCATTTCTGGCATTGTGGTAGCTAGCCTTTGTCAGTATCCTATGTTATCCACTAAGCAATATTGCAATCAGTTAATGAAAACTCATCGATCAGATTTTTCATTCACTGATTGCAATTTGAAAGAGTCAAGGTGGAGCACATAGCTCAACGCTGAGTTTTCATTAACTGATTACAATGATGCTTAGTGATATTAACTGATTGCAATGATGACTTTGATTGTTAAAGTTCCTTGTGATACTAGTTTATTTGTGAAGAGTTGGCACCTTAATGGTTTATCTCATTAGGTGTTATTTGTCAGAACTGCATTCTAAAAGTTTGTAAGATCTCTGTAATAATAATCCATGTGTGCATAATATAAACAATTTTCAAATTGGTTTGAAGAGCCAAGGTGTGCACTTGGCTGAGCGATGAATTTTCATTAACTGATTGCAATGATGCTTAGTAAATAACAGAGGGTACTGACGAAGACTGCCACCAATGCCGGAAATGCATTTATCCTTCCTTTCTCTTTTTTAAGCCAATTTGATGCTCCATAATGTCAATATGCAGTTTTTTAATTAATTAATTTATCGAAATCTAGTAATTTACCATTTATATATTAAATGGAAATACAAAGGTGATATGAAGATAAAAACTCTTACCTGTAGTAACCAGAATCTGTTGACTGTACATTCAGAATTAACAAAGAACCAGACTTAAAAGAAACGTATCTGTAAAACAAAAATAAAAAATTAATCTATTATAATACATTTTAAATAAATGTCGGCATTGGTGGATTGGATTACTGGCCCTAAATTTTAGGGGGCCCGAAAAAGCAATACATTTACTATTTAAAAGAATAATTTTGGAATTTAGGCGAATCTAGGTAATTTTATTCAAAATATATATGTATTCTTTTCTTCGTCGGCGCATTGATGGAAATAACGAATTGCCAATTAGGATTCAGATAAACATATTAAAAGAATTTGTGAGACAAATTCGTCACCTAGAGGTGATATTGTTTATGCTTTACGGTTCAATTAACAAACATTCAAAGTATTGGACTCAATTATGTCCATCTTTGAAGCGTGTAAGATGAAGGATAAGTGGAAGTAAAGTCTAGTGATATCGTCACGACACAACATAACAAGCGATAGATGAAATACAATGTTTAAGTTAGTTCCGTGCTCACTTGATTACGACATAAACTATGAACATTAGGGCGAAACTCCGGTGTACTCCGGTCATATGCTTTTAGCTGCGTTTAACTGAGGTTCTGGGATTAATTAGTGCGTGAAGCAAACAATTGAGTAAGATTATTAGTTTAGCTTGTTAATGGAGTTGGAATGTTTTTTTGTGCTTCTTATGTAACACATTTAGGGCTTATTTTCCGAGGTTGTGGCGGCCATACGATAAAAACCCAAATGCGTCGGCCTTCTCAAGAAAATTGTGCCAATGAAACGTAACATCATTAAATAACGTTTTTAACGGATGCTGTTGAACGCTGTTGATGTCTATTAAATATGATGTGGTGCTCGCTTGACGTACTTGTCAATAGCAGTACATATATGTTTATACTTTCCACAACCCGATCAAAGACCGGAATATTGTTGGGCGTTTGAGTAGGTTGTACATCCGTAATGCGTATCCAAAGGTAGGCATCTACATTTTTTAGGACAAATTATTTAGTGTGAGCATGTAGTAAATGTACTCAATTTTTAGAAAATGTACTAAAAAAATGGATCAATAATTTGTCCCACATTTACAAATAGTTTTATATATTATATACATGGAAAGGACTCCAAATATTTGCCCTCCTCGGGGCCCAAGCAGGTTAAATCCGCCATAAGATAGGCGGAATTCATTAAGCCAAACTAATTTCTTTACAAAGACTTCATAGTTCGTCTCTTTAATTTGATTAAAAATTCAAGTTTTAACTTTTCTATTTCTATGAGTATCTCACACGACGCATTTTCTTTTTATACGAGTATTCTTTGGATTTTACCTTCAAAAAGACATGGATTTTCCCTATATAGGTTAATGAAATCTGTGAGAAATTCTCGACATAAGCCGTAGGTCCGACATACTTTAATTCACTAATTAAGTTTATTAACTGGATTACCTATATTATCTTCTTAATTGTAAAATATATGCACACTGCACTAGGATACTCTTTAGCAAGACACGAAGACGGAATTAATAAGTTGCAAGAACTGCCACATTACATTTTACCGCTTGACAAGTCTCTACACGCACGAAACTATCTAGCAGGTCTGATTTAATTCAAGCCGAACAATTTAAGTTTGCATAAACACGTTGAAGTGCACATG
This sequence comes from Adranes taylori, assembly GCA_009867245.2. Taxonomy (NCBI): domain Eukaryota; kingdom Metazoa; phylum Arthropoda; class Insecta; order Coleoptera; family Staphylinidae; genus Adranes; species Adranes taylori. The sequence goes on along the minus strand of WYDF02020184.1, from coordinate 234 downwards.
ACGGAAGGTCTATCCCGGCCTTTAGAGCATTATTACATTAGACCTAAGTGGTGTGTGTATCCGTCGTCTTCTAATGAACGCCAAATTTGAAACATTCTTGACAGAAAAATTTAATTTAGTTTAAAAATTTTTTGTCCAATTCTTTCGAATCGGGCATACAAAAATCGATTTTATAGACTCATTTGAGTTGTTCCTCTCCACGGAAATCTTTAGTAAAAGGCGAAAGATTTAATC
>WYDF02020173.1:0-13233 GCA_009867245.2 Adranes taylori | reverse complement strand
AAAAATTAAAAATTTTGGGATAATCATCTCCATCCACCCAACCGTCATCATCTAGATTTGTGGCTATGAAATTGTCATTGCTATCTTGGTTTTGGCTGGTATTTTTAATCTCTTCATCAATTTCGTCAGACGAAATGTGTTCTGACAATTCTTCATTATTTTTTCCGTGATTCGTACACTTCTTTTCCAAGCTCTTTTTGTGTTAAAATCCTGCGGCTATATTTTACGAAATCTAAGAAAAAATGGCAAAATTAATTTTATTTTGGTGTCTCGGTACATTACTGTAAATACATCAGTAGCAAAAAAATAGTAGTGCTTTAATTTATTCTTTTTATTTTATAGAAAATATTTCATGAAAATATTAAATTCTAATAATAAACACTATAAAATATACTTACTTGTAGCATTAGCTCACAAAACCAAAACAGCGATGCCACTTGTAATTTGCGCCCTAATTACTCTCAAAGAGTACTAGCTACACATAAGCCATGCTTCTTATGTACGATAGATACCTTACTATAGACCGTAATAAATTCTGAACTCGTAATTCCCATAGTCGATTTTTAAATAGGCACTTAGTTCAACGAAGTTGATGGCTCATATTTGAGACAGCGGCTTGTCTGATAAATTGTGGCTCATATATGAGACGCTTGGTAGCGAAGTGTTAATCTTTCTTCTTCCCTTTTTTTTTCTTATTCGATCTTTACTTGGTTTTACTGTTACTTCATCTTCCTTCCCTGTTCTTTATTTCCCTTATCACTCCATCCTGAGCCAAACACAATCTCCAATTCTCAACCTCTTCTCTCTCTTGCTTATTCCATTCTATTCCTTTACTTGCTTTCCCCCAATTCCTCTTCCTCATTACAAGTCCTAGACATTCTCTTGCTGCAGATTCACCCTCTCGTCGTTTCCACATCTAAATCTCGCAATCATTTTCTTATCCTGTGTCCTACATATAGACCTTAAGTAATTAGGCATACCTCCTTCTGCTCTTATCCATCTATATTTTTCATTATACTTGCTTTTTCGTATCCTTTCATCTCTCTGTTGCCTTTCCACATCTTCCATTCTCTCTTCTACTTCATTTATTATGTTTGTTCCATTCTTCATGATATACGACCATCCTATCCTTTCATGCTTTTTTCTCTTCATAAACTAATTATTCCTACTTATACTATTTCTCACCTCATTCAAACTTGTCCAATACTCTTCACCAATCTATCACTCTCATCCTATTTTTTTAACGCAGCTACCCAGCATTCTTAATTATCGAATTCCTACAATACAATCTCACTCCTATTATTATTATTCTTTTCAGGCATCCTCCCTCCTTGTACTTTTTCTACCTCCTCTCTTTTACAAATTTGCCACTCTTCAGCTACATACATCTTTACTCTTTATACTTCTAACAGATAGGTCCAGAATATTTGTTCTCATTTTCAACCTTATTCTTTCCATAGCTAACCTAGCTTTTTTTCGCCATCATAACATGCTTCGTTTAATTGATAAATTTCATTGCGTCGTATTGTTGTTTATTGTGTAGTTTGAAAATTATGACTTCTAGTTTATAAATTAAACCAAACTCTCCAAATTAAAGCTAACTCTTTTTTGAGAATAAACATCCAACTTTCGGCAAAAACCCAAAATATTATTTCAGTTGGATGAAGACTTAAAAAAGCACGATTAAAAACATATTACGAGTTGTTTTACATACATGAGCATATTTTTGTATTAATTTAATAAGTTAATCATTTCGAAAACTACATTTTAATGGCTTCAGTACATCATTGTCTAATGAGGATGAGCACTACACCACGATTGCTTGTTTAAGCTAATTTGTACAAGCCACCGTGGTGCAGCTCATCGTCATTAGACAATGATGTACTGAAAGCAGAGAGTTCTGATGACCGCTAACACCTATGCCCGAAATGGCCGGGCTTTTTTTAAACCAATTGGGTGTTTCATGCAATCAAAATGTAGTTTTAGAAATGAATAAATTATCTAATTAATAATAAATAGTTTCGAAAATAACTATCATACGTACATTATTCAATATTTTTGTACCCTAATTTAGTATTGTACTTTTAACGCTGCGCATCACTCAGCCCATTTAAGTCCTGGAGTTGCTTCCATTTTGGCCGATCTTGTGCTACTCTACTCTTCAAAAGCTTGTTTTACACTTGTCAAGTTTTCTTCAATTTGAAGTAGTTTTTAGCTTCATTACCACTAAATCAGATGCCAACTTTTAGCTTGGATCTATATCGGATTCTATAATATATTTTTTGCGATGCCACTTTATTGAATACTCATTTTTAGTATCTCGACTTCTTTGTAATAACCTAACCCAACTTCAAAATGATCGTTATATAGCTTGTATTCTATTGCAACCCAGTTATGTATTGGACCTTAAAAGAGCATCTGTGATTGGTTGGTTACATAACGCGCATTAATTTAAATAGAACAATATTCGCAGCAGTTCATTCATGCTTAAAGTATCACATTTGAAACGTAGTTTTTTGATGCGAATAAAATAAGACTAAACTAACCTAATGACCTACCCTAACCTGTCCCTAATCTAACTTTAGTAGTAATATTCTTTATTTAGTATTGCTATTTGATGATCCATAAAAAGGATTTGTGTATTAAATTGTTTAAATAAAACTGTACTTCCTTATACAATATTTGATTTTGCTACGGGGTTTCGCACTAATGACATCGTCAGGCTACACTGTTTTTAAATATACGTTTATAAAGAGAAGTTAATATTATTTGAAAAATATTATGGTCAGATTGTACTTATCTAAGCAGTATGTAAAAAATATTTGATTTACGTCACTATTGGACTCTTAGCTATATTTTCGATGTATTCAAATTTTTCGTTTTATTTTTAGTGATAGAAGTTTGAATGGTGGAGTGTTGGGAGCAAGCGGATCTGAAATCATTGGTTTTAAAAGTCAACCTCCAAATAACACCATAATGATACGTGGTCTGGCACAACATATTACAGAAAATGATATAAGGCAAGACATTATACAATGTGGTCTAATGCCAAAAGATATTCGCCTAATCCGTAAGAGAGATACAGGTATGTAAACGCACTGAAGGTTTAAATTTTTATTTATTCGTTTGCTGTTTATTTTTCTCTTGACTGTATAGCTCACAGTGTAAAATATGTAAAATAAGGCTGAGGTAATATTGCCATCGTATGTATTGTGCTGTTTAGGTGCATCGCGTGGATTCGCGTTTGTCGAGTTTTCTACACTAAATGAAGCAACTCGTTGGATGGATATGAAACAGGTATCAAAACATTTCAGGATATTTTCCAGTTCAGTATTTTAGAAAAACACAAGTAACGAATTTTATATATTATGTAAATACCTTTTTATTAAAAAAAAAACGTTGATTCATTTTGTGAATGGGCCCATATTTTTGAATATCGTACAATAAACAATCAAATAAACTCTAATAAAATGACCACCAAGAGACTGACATTAATAATTTTCGTGTTGCAAAGACACATTTGTGTAATTTTAGTGTTTCTTTTTCTATTTTAATAAAAGCTTTTAAAACGCGTTACTTTGACGTCACAAAAAAATGCTGCCTGGCAGCAGGTCTCTTTAGTAAGAGGGGTGGGTGCTTTGTTAAAATTTCGGATTTACCGATGAGTTTGTTTTATCCTTTTCCAGGGCGTTCTAATGCTTCAAGATCAGTATCGATCAATCATGCAGTATAGTATTCCAAAAGAATCTTATCCGCCTACAGAGAAAACACCATCTCATAAAGCTTCAGCTGACTGGTTCTGCATTAAGGTCTTTTTAATTGGCCTTGAAATATTCTATATATGAAATTTTATATAAGAAATTTTTAGTGTGGAGCTCAGAATTTCAAAAGACGTGAATTATGTTTCAAATGTCATGCATCAAGATTAGAGAGTGAAGAAGGAGGAAGCGGAAGCGATGAAATTTGTACCTATACTACAAAAAGTAAATTGTTGTATGTCCTATTTAGAATAAGTTTTTTAATAATAAATTATTTTCAGCTATTATGTTACGTAATTTGGATGCACTTAGCACTGAAGATACAGTTATGACAGTTCTAAACTCTGTGATACCAGATCTAGTTAAGAAGATTTCTGCTGTTTCCATTGGCAGAGATCCTCTTACATCGACGTCTAGAGGCATATGTTACCTTGGAACTGAAACAACTATTGATGCGTTGGGACTATACGGAGCTCTCAATAATTTGCCAGCGCCACTTAGTATTGATGGCAAAACAGGTAAATAATTTTTTCTCAAAAACTTAAATTTAACTTATAATATTGCCAACTTTGCAGTTTTTCTAAAAGCATTTTATTGTAACAGCTCGAGAAAACTAATTTAAAGGTGTTATCTCTTAGACAGGTATTAAACGTAGAGTAGGCATCGCAGTTGACTGCAATTTTGACAGAGTTGCTTTGAAGGGTGGAGCTTGACTGTGTTAAACCAATCGCACAGTCAATTTAATGACTACACGATGTTAATTTTATTCGATTAAAAATAATCAATCACACGTCCATATTGTAGAATTACTATTGTAGACGAGATTGTTTTAAATGAGATCTTTGAAACTGGAGTTTAGGTCCAGGAACATTTCAAATTCAATCGAATGATTATTATTAAATGATATGTTAATTGTACCTTTAATTATGAAACCACATTTATAAAAAAATATATAAAATTGTTACATTGAACAAATCAAAATGAACTCTTACAAGATCGGACATGCTATCTATACAGTGTGGTGTACCGCAAGGTCCAGTCTTCGGTCCTACACGTTTTATAATTTATGCTAACGATTTGGAAACTTTCATTAAAAACAATACTGATAACATCCTTGTCATGACGTATGCCGATGACACAAATCAAAGCTGCTAATCTTCCTGAGTTAAATCACAGGTTGGGTTTGATCTACAATTTGACTTTAGAATGGGCGACTTAAACTGCCTAAAGATAAGTAAGCTATATTCAGAACACAGAATACCCGCGTTAGTTTTGATAACATGTCATTTAAACATAATAGTACATACATTACAACATCTGAGAGTCAAAATTACTAGGGATTTATTTTGATAGTACAATGAAATGGTTTTCACATTTAGATGTTTTGTGCTCTAAATTTGCTGCCATTTGTTTTACCTTAAAAATGTGTAAGGGTTATTGTAGTACTGGAATATTAAAGTTAATCTGTTTTGGAAATTTTTATTCTCTCATGTGCTTTGAAATAATGTTTTGGGGATGAGGACAGAATTTCACTTTTGCAAAAACGAGCATAATTTATGGCTTAATTTTATAGCTACATTATTTTTATTGTATCTCTTCAATTTGTTCTAATAAACGATTATTATGAACTATGAGAAAGTTACTATAATGTAAAGAAATTGAATATAATATAGGCTCGATAAGTGACGTTAATTGAGCTTATCTAGAGTTTTTTAATTTAAAATATAGAAAGAATTCTAAGTATCGAATTAGATTTTTGGATAATTTGCTTGGTAAAACTTTTTGCATATTTTTACCTTCATACAATTGATAATCGGATCAAATGTTTTTTTTTTCAGTTATTTTGTCTTATTGTAAATACAATATGGGTGATTCAAAACATATATATTCTGAACCGGACTCTGTGTTTGCTACACCATCAATTCCAACCACATACAGTTTGAGTGACGTCGATAGTTTAGCCGAATATTCAGCACAAAAATACGCGAAAACTCCAGTAGAGTACCAACACTATTTGATCTACTACAAAGACTATTTCACTCAGCAAATCAACGAAGGTCATTCGATTACACTACATCACGCTAATCAGATGGATGCCAATGCTGCGGCTGCAGTAGCACAATCAGCCATTCAACAACTCAATGCTAGCAAGAGTTATTTTGATAGTACTCATTTGTCGGTCCCAACTGGTACAGATGGAAAGACGTATCGTAAGTACTAGTCACAACTTACTTGTTTTTACAGATAATTACATATATTCATCATAAATGTTACACATGCGTTACAAATTTGTAAAAACGTCCAAATTTGCATGAAGTTGCAAACCAATAGCATTATTCAGCACGGTCAACGTTTTCTACTAGTGAAGGTTTTGTCTGTATATTTGCAATGCTTTATTTAATTGTTGAGAAAATGTGTGAGATTAATAAGAGCGCTATGTGGAATATGATGAATGCTAGTGGGAAGTTTATGTAGTAGAAAGGGCGGAACGATGCAATGTGGAATGAATGTGAATGGAATTATGGAAGGAGGGGTCAAAGAGGGAATACGGGAAATTGTAAATAAGTTGGGAACAAAGGTTGGGGTTAGGACGTGTGGAAAAGAGTTTTGTTAGGGTTGTGAGATAGGGATGGGAAAAAAGGAAAGAAAATGAAAAAAGAGAGAAGAAAAAATAGGGAAGAGATTGAATGGAAGAGAGAAGACCAAACCATGGATTCGAGGATTGTGTAAATTAGTATGGACAGAAGGTTCGGGTGAGGAAATAATGAAGAAAATATGTATGGGAGATTGTAGGGAGAAAACAGAGGAATGATACAGCTAAAATCGTTTTTATATAATAATCGATTTACATATCATTCTTCATTTCTTTTTAATGTAATTTGTAAAGAATTTTTATTATTATTATGTTTCTATAAGTTATAAACAACTTTAATTCGGCATCTGTTATAATTGAGAAATATTTTAACCCTGAATGATTATAATAATTGTGCAAATGGCTTCTGGATTTTGATAATATAGTGATACGGGGGAGTTTACATTTATGCATTTATTCATATTTTCCAGTTGCATTTATGTTTCTTTTATTTTGCGCTAGATGGTGACTTCAATTTGTTTTCTTATTAAACACCAGTAATCAGGGTAGCAATAAGTGCGAGCAATATTATATTTTAAAATCTCATATATTTTTTTTGTTTCAGCGATGCCGGATGTCAATAAATACACTTACGACAAAGCTAGCGGATACTTTTATGATCCACAAACGGGCCTATACTACGATTCGCGATCATGTTACTACTACAATAGTATCATTCAAAAATATCTTTATTGGGATAAAGATAAACTTACATATGTTCTAGCACCAAATACGTTTGAGGGAACATATCCAACTGTTCAACAACCTATTGAAGCCGAAGCTGAAACTCAGAATCAACAAAAGAAAACGAAACCCGAAAAACAAGACAAAGTTAAAGTAGCAAAGAAAATCGCAAAAGACATGGAACGTTGGGCAAAAACTTTAAATCAAAAGAAAGATGTTCATCCAGCTAAAGCAAGCGAATTTATAAATGCGAGTTTAGCATCAGGATCGGCAGATATTGGTTTTTCAGTTTTAGAAAAGAAAGTTAATCAGGTCAACAATGGTTTCATCGAGCCTCCTGATATATCAGCTGTAGAATCACAAACGCCATTAGTAGCTGCTTATGGTGGTGAAAGTGAATCAAGTGATGATGAAGAGACAAAAAACAACGAATTTTTAGACTTCAATACCCTTATATGCAACTTATGTAAACGAATGCTTGCTAGTGCTGAAGCATTGATGAAACATGCGCAGTTCTCCAATATTCATAAGCAAAATCTTGATAATCTGAAAGCGAACAAAAAGCGAGCTAGACAAGATTTGGCCACGTCAGGGATGAGTAATATAGAAAAAGTCGTTTATCGTGATAGAGCTAAAGAACGGCGCCTTAAGTATGGAGATGTAGATGAAGCGCAACCGAGTAAACTAAAAGAAAAATATCTAAAATCCCGCGAAATTGAAATACCAGTGCCCACTGCTTCGGTTCTTGAGCCTATAGGGTCGGAAAATGTTGGCAACAAATTGTTACAGAAAATGGGCTGGTCCGAAGGACAAGGTCTGGGTAAACAAAATCAAGGACGAACAACGATTATTCAAGCCGAACAACGAGTGAGTAGTGTCGGTTTAGGCAATAAAGCCGGAAGTTATGCGACAATGGCTGGCGAATCTTATAAAGACTGCGTGAAGAAAATGATGTATGCACGATATCAGGAACTGTCTGAAAAAGATACGTGAGTTATTCAACTACATCGTGCCAATTAATCAACTGGTAGAATAAGTGCATTTTGAGCATGTATTCTTTGGTTTATTAAAGATTTAATCTAAAGTCTCAAACCATATAGGTTATATTATGTAACGTTCATAGTTTTTTTTTGTGTGCAATTGATGTTTAACTATAAGGCCAATTTTATAATCAGTAGATTATAAACTGACCGCAGGGTGGTATAGACATACACCCAGTGACTCCACACATAATAATATCATTAATGTATTATTTATAGGTTTAGGATAGTTGGAATATACTTTTATGAAAAATTGTACCAAAATGTAATAGACACATATCAAAATGCGCTTATTCTAACAGAACTTAATATTTAGCTAATAAAAACGAAATAATCTTAATTTTAAATATAATTTATTGCTTTATCATTTTGTATTCCACTTTTTTTCGTTGCAACATTTGTAAATATGTATATAATCTCCCATTACTTTAATTTTTAAACCTCTTGCAACGGATAAAAAAATATATTTGTTTTACAGTAATTTTTTATGTTATATGATATGCTAGTTGTTTTAAAAATTAATTTCTTTACACATTCGTAAAAGATTTTGTAGTTCTAAATGATTACCTAATTAATTACAAATTGATACAATTGGAATCGTTATGCTTCTCTCTTAGGAAAATTGGAATCGTTACCTTTCTTTTTTAGAAAGTGTATAATAAAATTAATCTATAAGCAGTTAGGATTCAACCTTTTTATTTTTATTCTATATAATTTACTCATATTTTGTACTATGTAAAAAACTTTATAAGTATTTTTATAAGTCTGGGAATCAAGAATCATGTGATGAAACTTAAAAGGACAACAAAAGAATAGCCTACAAATTTGCAAAACCTTTTAAATCGTTGTATCAGCTAAACTAGAACTGGATTTAAACAATTGCCGTGGTTTATTTACTTTTCTGCTTTAAAATACCAATACCATATATTCCGTGAGTATCAGATTTACAAGAAATTATACTGTTCAACAGTGAAAATTTTATGAAATTGAAAATAATCTTCTTTTGTTACCAAAGTTACACCACTGCATTCATCCTAATGTAATTTTTTTTATAAACCGACAAATATGATCATTATTTTCGTAAACAAATCAATAAATTCACTCAAACAAATCAATAAAAATGAGGTAATATTTCGATCATAATAATAGATCTTTCGTCATTTCTAGTTTTAGGGAGTGCTGTGGTTTATATCTAAGATCTTTTGTAGCTTGAAACTTCCCATATACTTGTTCCTAGAGTTCCTGATGAAATATTGTATTTAATTTCAGTTAAAATAACGTTCTCTTTGATTATATATTTAAAAGTCTTATTTATTATTACAATTTTGTATAATTTTTGGTAAAAACTTATGGTTGACATCAGTTGATTGAAGACTGCAGAAATACGATATTGGTATTTATTAATTAATCATGCTACATTAATTAATTGTCTTTATTCAACATGTATCCTAAATGATTTTTATTACGAATTTATTTTAATTTACTTGACTTCACTTTTGTATTCATAATATTTGATGGAAATAAATTAGTTCCTTTGTTAAATTTTAAATTGTTTAATATTAAACGTGTTTCTAATAAAATGAATTTAAGGCAATTGACAATTCGTCTATATACACCTCTAACTAATACGAGTGCAGTTAATCACACGTTTTTGACCTCTAGGGTGTTATCAGCTGAACAGCCTCATAGGAGAAAGACAATAAAGCAACTTATTTAAACATCAAATTAATTAATTCCAAAACAAAACTATTAGTGCGAGAAATCATTTTAATTCTATACAGATATATTGTCATATCGTCCGACTTTCCTCTTTGGTTAAGTTTTGTTGCGAATATGCGAAAAGCCAGGTGGATCAAGATTTAAAATGCAACAAGTGAGACAGAAAAGTCTCGATCGTACAGTCATGAGCGAAAAAGCAATATACTGCCTTTCATCGTCAATCTGAACACATCTTGCAAGGAGGTCGCTGGACGATGGAACTGAATACTATTAAGGAAAAGAAATGAATCGCTGCGAGAATGCTCAGAAGCAATTTAGACATGATTGGCACTTACCCTTACGAGGAAAAGAATTATTACTAAAAATCTTAAACATCATTAGAGGCCACTGTGAGTGAACTCCTTTAATCCTGATAGTAAATACCGCTCGCTCAAGCATCAATGGTCAGGCAATCCAGTGAACCGAAAAAATAAAGTACCTGGGCAAGATGTTTGAGAACAACGAAAACTGAAAGAACATCTAAGTATTCTCACCGATTCCTGCAGTGTGTTATATGTACTTGTTCGGAAAGGCGTCAATGTGATTATCTGTATTTCGGAATGTTACCCTCATCATGGGCGACAATAAGAATAGTGTGCATATATCCTGAGTCATCAAAACATTCTAATTATCGAAACAGTAACTAATTAAGAAAATATGCCACGGGCTGGTCAATTAATTTGAAAATAAACATGAAATGGTATATTGCTTTATGCTCCTTACGTTGCATAACACGTACAATTAGAAGTACATTGATGATTGGTAATTATCTTGATAGAAAAAAAGAGAAGTAAGATATATTAATTCCAATAAAAATCTTTTGAGAATAAATGATATAAGATTTTATATGCAATCTGGGTCTGGAAACCGCTACTGGATCGAAAGGAAATATTAGTAGTTTTCCTTTTACACGAATTATGTGAATAAATGATATATATGATATATGTGAATAAATGATATATGTGAATAAATGATATATGACAAACAAAAAAATTACATATACTTGGACTAGGTTGCTTGCGTTGAAGGCGGCATGTGAGGTGGATCGTGCCGCAACAACTCCACGTAAAAGTTATTAATTATTATTAATCTTCAATTATTTCTATAAATATCTTAACGATCCTATAATTATATTCCTTAATATTTGTGATTACTGTTTAAAAGTGTTTGTTTTTGTGTACATTCTTTTAGACTTTTTATGAACCTCGTGGTTCTTAATAGTGTTCTTTTAAATCTTTTATAAACTCTTGTATCAGGCATACTATGTCATATTTATGTTAATGTTCATTTTATAAAATCGGAACCATAATTTTTATTTCAAAACATGCTTCATTAAATAATTGTTTTTATAATATTTTTTTTATATACGGAATGAATTTGGAGTTAACGGTTGGCGCAAACGCCGGACTTTAGATTTTATTTCTGGAATCGAATAATAATGGTTAAATGATTATGTCAAGACCACAAAAATTGTGAAAAAGAATTAATACAACATACTTTTGTGATTTTTTTTGTTTCTTTTTTGGTCGGCGATAGGCCTAAAATGATGAAATCAGGTCGACCTTAAATTATTATATAAAGAAGAAGAAGAAGATAATTTAGGTTATAATCTTAGGCATAATGTAAGAAAGACAATTAAATATTCTTTTTAATTTTCATAAACTCTTGTCTAGTAACAATATTAAAATCGATAATAGTTAAACTCGGTTCGGGTACAGTGATAAATGTTTGTATTGGCGAAGTACTTCTTATCAACTTACTTTCAACGAATTTCTTACTTCTGCGTTCCGTACGATCGTTGTATTTCTCTAGACACTTTCTTGGACTAAACGGATGACGAAAGACGTATTGATCATCTAAGGATGTTTCGCTATCATAGTTAATGTTTAGATTATTAAAGTGCATCACAGCTGGTGTACGGGTCGTTTGTGGGCGCTTAAATTGTGCGCGCTTTGGTGATGCAGATCTATACGTTTTGGGACGTTTCTTTTTTTGGTGAAGATCGGCGATTAGATTTGGAGCTATTACACCCATTACATGATAGTATTCCAGTATACCTCTAAGTAAGTTTCTTCCACAACGCATATCTAAGTCATTTTAAGGAACTGGACTCTGTTTCAGCCTGACAATTAAGTTTTCATCACTTTAATTTTATATCTAAAAAGTTTAATTTTAATGGCTGATGTCTTATCAGATTAATTTGCTTGAGGGCGATTTATGGATCCCCGCCGAAAATTAAGTCATACCTATTAAATTAGATACCACTATTTTACAATTATAATACATATCAATTAAAAGTCATGATCCTAGTGCACTTATATAAGATTTTACTCTACTGGTTGGTGACACAATAGTGTACTTTATATATATATATGTGTAAGAGTTCGAATTAAAAATCACTATATCATTAACCCCTTCAATCTTGTAGGGGCATGTTGTCCAATTAAAGTTCTCATATTACTTATTTCAGCTTTTAAAAGGATACATGTATCTTCTGTGTATGGAATGATAATATTTGAATTTTTTGCTTTGTAACCGAACATTGAAACTTCATATGCATAGCAATTCGCTTTGTCATTTAAAAGCGCAGAAAAATATCTTCTCGATGTTCCAGCTTTACTAGTATCTGCATTAAACGTTGAATTGCTAGTAATATAATCATCAGCTATATTTGATAAAATTTTCGGAAATACTATATGTCTTTCATACCTGACAATATTTTTATTTTATAATGATCATTGATAAACTAGATAGTGGTAAATATATACCTATAAACGTCTTCATATGTATTTCCACAAATAAATGATCCAAGTAATGATGAGCTAGCATGGATATCTATAACAAAATCTACTTCATATACCTACAAAGTTTACATATTGTTTCATTTGCACAATCTAATAGTAAACGAAATGAAAAGTAAGTTATTACTCACTTTACTTTTATTAATTTCATTTAAACTGTCAACAATAGCTTTCAATGTTGGATGCGTAAATTGGGAAGCAAAATGCCACACACGGTTAAGGTCTGCACCGATAAGGGAACTTCTATAATTACCTAGGAAAACACCATCCGGATTTATCATCGGTATTATTTTAAAGGTAACATGTTCCCGCAATATATTTGCTATAGGATGTGTACTAATTAGTAGTTCCAATAAACCTATAATAACAATAAAATGGGATATACACTTCACACTTTTTTATTCGTAACTTGACGGTATTATTGCGCATAGGAGGGTTCCGAAAGACGTACGTTAACCCAGTGGCGTAGCGAGGGGAGGGCAAGGAGGGCATCATGCCCCGGGCGCTACTCACAAAGGGGCGCCAAATGGTCCGCAAAACAAAAAATTGCTGGATAATTT
>WYDF02020162.1:0-13234 GCA_009867245.2 Adranes taylori | reverse complement strand
TTAGAATATACCGTGGCAATGAAACAATACTGCTGGCCGACGCAAAGCTGTGGCAACTAGACCATGTCGCTGGTCGCGGCTAAGCCGCGGCCACAGTCCACGGTAGTTCGGACAGCAGTACTGTTGGCCGGGCCCGCTAGTACAATATATTTTAACACAGATGTATTCCGTTCTGAAAGTCACTAACTATCGTTTTTAAAAAAGATAATATGGCATTATGCGTATATCACGTTTTAGGTAAATATTTTCCTTAATGTAATATATCTTTCATTTCCATTGAGCGCTTGTTTGTGTAATTTTTATGTTTCATTTTGAAGAAGTGTTGAATATATATATATTAAGTACAAGAAATTAAACAACAAATGAAATGAGTGAGAAAGTGATGAAAATAGAGGGTTGGAGATGACCGTGAACGGAAGAGACCTAATAGTATTCAGCAGACCCAATGTTTTGGAGTTAAGGATGTATTAATCTATTTAAGAGGGTCAATATGCAATGGAGGCATCAGAATTACAGACTATGTGAGAATGCTTGTATATATGGCACAAATGGCGGCTAATAGATTATCGTTTGGTTGGGAAGATACAACTGGAGAATCAGTAAGAATTAAGATGTTGTCTTTAGATGCGTAAGCGTGAAGTATTACATTCTACGTAGCGATAGTAGAGGTGGTCGGAGAATAAAAGAAAATGGAAAAAGTATGTATTAGAATCTTAACTCTAGAAAGTTTTACTATGAGTGAAATTGCACTACGCGCAGGTGAATTTATAAACCTAGTTCGGTGTGGAAGGAGATTTAAGATCGATGATTCAGATAGAATTGTGAAAGGAATGTATGTGGAATGTTTATTGGGTGAATAATGGAAGAGCAAAATAAAAACAAAATATAAGAGATATAGAACGACAAGATGCAATGACATTATAAGAACAGTATGAATGTTGCAGGAAGGAAAAGCTATTTATGGTCCAAGTGGAGTAGGAACAGTAAAAGATTATGTAAGGAGATTTTGTTGTGAAAATAGATTTTGGATGAATAGACGTGATAAGAAATGTAGAATATGTAAAGTATATTCGAGAATTTGGTAACTTTGGGCAAATAAATGTGTGCATATTTCAGGACAGCCTTTATTTTTATTTGCATAAATATAACTGTTTTGTTGGAAATTTTATCATTTAAAACTTTCTTTCTCTCGTAGCATATGTTGCTTTCTTAAAATTTGTCACCTCAGATGTAATGACCACAGCGGATGTACCAAGTGGATTAATGTCACAAAGTACTGCGTGTCAATGTAAAACTCAATCCTTTGCTGCTATAAATCCGCCTGCTCATTTATACATTTGGAAGATTCAAAATAATCAAAATGTTTATGAAATGTTTACGGGTGCCAAAATGCTGGACTTAAATAAACCAACCGCAATTGTCACGCATGGCTATCAGCAAAGCATTCTTAGTGAATCTGTCAAAAATTTATCAGATCATCTTCTATTAACAAATATCTATAATGTTATGTCTTTAGATTATTCAGAAATTGGTAAGGATCCCAGCTATATAAACGCTCTTCTTAATATTTGGAAAATAGGTAAGCATCTATTTAAAATTGTTTAATTTAATTATAATACTATAAAAAAATATTTAATTGAGTGAAATTGAAAAAAAATTAAATTGATGCCTAAAAGCAGTCATACTTATTTTTTTTTTCGCTTAGTCAAAACTTACTTTCCTTAGTTTACTTAAGTAACTAAAGAAAATAAGATTAAATCATTTTATTCACATAATAATTCACGCATATTTTCTCTGCTGTTTATCTAAGTAAGTGTTTCTGCTCAAAAAGTTTGGAAGAGAAAAGCGCATTCATTAAACATCTTTTTTTAGGCTAATCTTACGACATTTACTCAATTTCACAAATGCTGCCCAACCAAGACGAATTCTAAATTTTATTTTGTGACATTTGTGACTTCCTATGTATATTTGTTCTTATTATTTTTTTATTGCTTGTAGACTCTTGCGCCTATAAAAGATGTGGCTCGAGAAAGTTCCAAAAAGATGGGCATATTCAATATTTAAGTGTACTTAAGAGTCCTCTTGTTTTTTGGTTTACTGTTTCATTCTCATTTGCTTTATTTCGTTATCGTTGTAATCTTCTTGTGGTTCTGGAGGGTCTTGGACTGTCTAGTAAATCGTGTCTTCCATTTTCTTTGTATTATTTTATATAGATTTATTGGTTTTCAGTTGTTTTCTCAGGTTTCCGTTCTTAATAAGCCAAAGAACATTGTGTAGTAATTTATTGTGAACTGACTCAACTCTTAGCTTAGTTTCCTCAGAGCTATTTGCGTAAATACGCCGTACTTTAGCAACATGTTCAGTAGGGGACACTGGGGTTGTTTGTGACAATTCGTACGTACAATTTTTTATACATCTAGATAATAACACTATTAAGTTTACTTGAACATATTTATTTTACTTGAATATTTATCTGTAAAAAAATATAAAAACGAACAAATTTCACGCGATACAATCATCGCTATTAACAACAAAAAATGGTGACTCCAAATGTCACAACTTGTCCCGACCTGGCGTTCGTTGTGACATTTATGGGGTTGATTGTGACAAACCCTACTCCTTTATATATCATCATTGGAATTGCAATGATTGCAGACGAAATATGGACTTTTATCTGTACATTCTTCATGAGCCCTTTTGAAACAACTAGTGCACTGCAACCATTTTTGTTTCGAACGAGAGTAGGAAAAAGGTTCGCTGTAAACTAAACAGAAAGTAATGTTAGGTTTACATATATTTCTCTTGGCAACGGATTGCTTATCTTTTTTCTTTTGTTCTTTCAATCCTTTTCTCTTTTTGTCATTTTATAATTCCCCCTTATTTGGAGTATCTATCCGGTTTTCGCCACGATCGGGATCGGCCAGCTTTTCGCCCTTGTCGTGTAGCTACTCGTCTTTCAGCCTTGAGTGTTGGTCTTAAATCTTCTGGAGAAAAATATGTGGTGATACCAGAAGGTCCAGGTAAATTTACAGGTTCTAAATCTGTACTACGTGTTACCGAAAGTGAATCTTTTTAGACCGTTAGGTGTAATTTGGGTTTCAATATACTTGGTTTGACTACCGATCTGTAATTCTGGAATAATTTCGTTTAGAATCATTTTCCGGAATTGGACGGTCCATAACAGCTACAGGAAGAAATTCATCATCGGAAAAGATATTTTTATTGAAGGGAAAAATTCCAGCGGCTACAAACCCAGCTTGAATATTTCTTGTCGTTGCTGACATAGGAAGAGCCTCTTCTGCATTGGGGGGTGCGTCATAAATTGACATAGTTTTCCCTGGGTGATTGCGCATCCATGAGTCGCATGCACTATTAATAAATTTTTTATACTGACCGAGGCCCATATACTGACCGATCCATTGGCTGGAGTTTGTGGGAGCAATGTGGTGGTAGAGAAATTACCACAACTCAATTTCCTTTGCAAAAGGAAATATCTTTTAATGGGAGGTGAGGTTCATGGTTATCCAATATCAAGGGAACTGGTTTTTCCCGAGATAACTTGGCATGTTTGGCGAATTGTTTAAATATATAAAGAAATCATCTTCCGTTATCCAACCTAACGGATTGGGGGATCCAATGCATCCTGGAGGGCCGTTGTTAACAAAATAGTCCCTGTAGTTTTTTCTTGGAAACATGCACATCGGGAGAACTGAATTTCCGCTGGCACTAACAACAGAACAAAATGTTACTACCGTATCCCTTTCAGCGGAAGTTACAGAACCCATTTGTTTTATGCCCTTTCTTGCAATAATTCTGTCTAGCCGTTGCACAGTAGTTATGTCCATTTCATCGACGTTGTATATGTATACGAACTCTTGCAGAAGAAAATAAAAAGTATTCACGTATGTCTTATTAAAACATATAGCGCCAGTTAGGCTAATCGATTCATGGGTCCTGAGGGAAAATGTTTAATGTCGCTACGGAAACCCGTAAGACAGCCACTATTTCATCTTTGATCTAGTTGTTAAGGACAGTTACATTATTCTACGAGCTAATCTACGAACTTCATTTGTGGATAATCCAAGGTATAATTTGGATTGATCAATCTGGTATTCAGTTAATTCATTTTCCATTTCATCTGGTAGCACTTGGCGATTTCGTCTATATCCTACCTTTAAGGGTTGCTCCAAGTCTAGAAATTAAGGTTTTTTTATGGACATCCGTAAATTAAAAAGAATAGAAATCTTACCATTTCGCTTCTGTAGTTTTTACAAAATCTTTGTAACGTCATGTAGTTAATATCGAAATCGGCGACAACTACTTGTTTTTCCCCGTTTGGTTTTACGTTTATATGTCCCCATTATTAATTCTGAAATAAATTAATAAGCCTACCCATCCCAATGCTAATGTCACAACCAACCCCAAAGCACATTTTTATTTTGCCGTCTTAGCTCTGGCCAAATTTTAATAAATAGCTGAATAATCTTATTTGTGTGAAAAAGAGAATACCGGAATTAGTATTTTAACACCGCAGTACCAGTTCTAACTGTTACTATAGTCACTTTATGAAACAATATTTGAAGTCACTAATATTTACTAAAACACATTGAAAATACAGAAATCAGCCAAAGACACGTGGTACGTTAGCGATTGAAGCCACAATTATTTTTTTAAATAACACATGTAAACTGTTTGAGCACATGAATTGCACACTTCTTTGTGCACTCCAAACAACAGGGATCTTGACACTTTTTTGCAGCTTGCCGCTTTTTTTGGTATGGGCAGTATCGGCAGATTTATCTTTTGGGAAGCTTGTCACATATATCTTTCATGCACGAAGCCGCCTTCTTATTTTCTCCAAGGATATCCTTCATAACTCCTCGGATGTTCTCTGGAAGATTTGGAATTAACAAATGGCTATAAAACATCTGCTTGGGGTAAGAATAGCAGTGATGAAATAGCGTACCAAGATGGCAGCGGTCGACTTCACTTGCTGCTTAGTATATCAATGGGACCACTCCTTCTAATACATTCTGTGTTCTTTGATATAAATACATGCATTTTCTATATTATTATTTATGCTGTAAAATCATTTATAATTAATATTTTGTTGAATTAATAAAATATGGAATATAAAACGTACAAACATAAATATATTACTAACGGGCTGGGATTTGGTTAAAAAAATGCTTCATAACTAAAATCGTTATCCTATAGCGACTGGGAAACATGTAGAGAGGTGTAGTAATGTAATGAGGGGGAAGCCAGCGGTATAGAAACAGCAACTAGATCTTTGGAACTGAGCATATAAGAACTAAATGTTTTACGTTAAAAATAAAGCAACAAATGTAAATTTTCGAACTGTTATATACTTTTATTGTAGATAAACAACAGTTTAAGTAGGGAATTAATTCTTTATATCAATGGAGTTAAAATAAAAAATAAGCATTCAAAATTATTAATGTAAATTGATATAATACGTTTTATATATACTTTTTAGATAAAAAACACTATCAATTCTATTTACTCATTTTTTCCTTTATTTTATAAATGGTAGCAAAGAGTAACGCAATTTTCATTTATGTGGTTTTCTTGTGTCTGGAGCAATGTTCTAGAGGTTTTCTTGTACTTTTAATTATAATTTCTAATAGCCGATATATTGTTTCTCACTTAATATATTTTGTATTAACTTTTAGGTAATTATGTTAGTGATATATTATATAAACTTAATACTGAGAGCAACTATAGTCCCATGAATGTGATCATGTTTTGTAATTCATTGGGAGTTCACGTTTGTAGCCACGTCAGTCGTTTCATGCAAATGAAATCTAATCAAACTGTTCAACGAATATTTGCACTGGATCCAGCAAATGCATACATGGAAAATAATTTTTTGGAACCTAATAGATTGACATCTAGTAGTGCTTTTAGTGTTGTTGTTATCCATACTAATGGAGCGTCAATGGGTTATACAACTCCACAAGGCACAGTAGATTTTTATCTGAATGGTGGACTTACTCAGCCTGGATGTGAATCGATGACGAGAAATACTACATATTCCTATGTTCTTGCAAGCAGGAACAGAGACAAATGTAATTATTTTCGTCTTTAAAATTCCAGTTATAGTAGTGACACAGATTTTTAGAACAAAAACTATCTTTATGTACTATATGTGATGAAAGATCATATAGGATTCATGTTATGATTTCTTATCCTTCGTATACCATATAGGTATGTAATACCTATCGGTATATGAAAGATATAGGATTCATGTTTTGACAATTTTTCTATTTCACCTTAGTACGTCACTTGTATTGAAATTACTGCAATACATTAATACGAAATTCAAAGGGGGAGGCGGGTCATAAGGAACAATTTTCCATATAAAAAGTTGCTTCTAAAAAATTTTTTTGCTCAGCAAATTAAAAGAAGGCTCCATTCTTCGGTGGAGGTGCGTACGTACGTATGTATGTACGTACGGATGTATGTTCAAGAATTTCACCTTCCCTATGGGACCGATCGGGATGAAATTTGGTAGACAGGTGTAGACTATGTATCCGCAGAACAGTTTTTTTTCATGTTTTTTCATAAATCCGAAATGGCGGACAGGAATCTTTTTTTGTTCAGAACTGTCGTATTCAAACAAAGAGGCTGATATCTTGCGCACATATAGTAGCTTGTATTATACGTCGAATAAAGAAAGTCCCAAATTGTATAGGAAACGGTGCTGCCGCGTTTGAAGTTTAACAAACTATTTGAAATATTTGAGGAATAATAAAAGATAGGACATTCAAATAAACTGTATTGTGTAGGCTTCTAATAAATTGTCTAATAAAAGGTATTGTGTAGCCTTCTAATAATTAAAAATGTTCCTTCGATTTTGTTTTCTAAAATCACAATTTAATATATATGCAGGGTGTTTTTTGTTTTGTAAACTTTACGGTCCATTTTCCCAGAAACTTAACGAAGGATTTTGATTAACTTTATTATATCGAAAGATCCTTTAATATTTAAGGGATTAAGCATGCATTGATAATTGACATGCTAAGCAGTTTTTGATGCGGTGTGTTGTATACTCCCTTCGCTGTTAACTGCGAATATCGTACGAAACGAAAATAATAGGTGTGCTGCTCGTCGCTACTACTGCATGGCTGACTGAATGCTTACGCTACAATATATTAAGACCTTATCAAGCAGTAAATCATGTGTGGTTCACTAGGCGCTGACACGTATACCGAACAAAAGGTGAGTGATGGCTCAGGCTTATAAATACCGAGATTTTGAATACAATTAGTTAGATTCAGTTTTGAGAACTGAAAATCAAGACGCCCAGCAGCAGCAGCAGCAGCCAGCAGAGCGACCAGCCATGTCAGCACAACTCCGTAGCAGAACGAACATCCAGTCGCCGAAAATATAAAGCCATGTCATATATCGTACACTGTTCTATGTTGAATTGAATAGCTTTGTCTTCTTTCTGCTATCTCACCACCTGCTTCCTATTTACTGGAGCGTATAATTCTTACCTGCGCTCATTGAGGTTAGTTTTAGTCGTTCAGTAACTGTAATACCTACGCTAATCGCAGTGTTATTGTGGCTTATGGTGATCCTTTCATACAATTCATTGGAGCGTAATCGGGGTTCGTTTTAGTCGCTCGGTAGCGGTAACAACTGCTATGACTGCATGACTGATAGTGATCTCTTTTCTGTTCTATCCTGCGCTATTCCAAGTTAGTCTTAATCACTTAGCGAACATAGCATCTGCAATGAGCGGGGTGTTAGTAACCTATAGCGGACTCCTAAAATTCCTACCTTCTCCATTATACATACGTCCATTCAGATTTACCCCCGCCTTCCCCTTGTACTTTTAGCTATTTGTACATGCTTTCGGCATTGTTGCTGTATTGTTTATATTATCACCTTACATTTATACTGTTTTATTTGACCGCTTAAATATTGGTTTGTTAGATATATAAATAATGAATCGCTACTATTTGAATATAATAGAATCACTTAAATATAATAGAATCGCTACTGTTTATTTGCTAATCACCACTGGTGCGATGTTAATTTAATTTAACATTTAATTGTGCTATTATATTTCCTTCCTTATACTGTCTAGAATACCAATAGACATTAATTTGTAAAATCGTTAAATGCTGTCTTATTAATTAGCAGTTAGAATCTCTTTCAGTTGCCCACAAGAACACGAACTTCTGGATTACTCACGTACTCGTAGCTACTCATGCCCTCAGCAGTCCACTGAGGACAGGTGAAGCAAAAGAGCGGTTCCAATGTGTGGTCTCACGCTAAACTGACCTGGCGTTCGAGAATTCATATTTCCTAAGAATATAATATTCTCAAGTGAGATATTTGTTTGCACTATCTGTAACAATCGTTAGTACAATCTGTTAGCAGCTTTGCGTGTATTACGTGGAAATTTTATGTTGATAAATTGTTGCGGATTATTTTGAGTTAGGGACTGAATATCAAGAACATTTATTTTTCCCGGCCACTTATCAGAATCATTTGACATGAATGGGAATTGTACAATATCTTGAGTGTCAAAAGTTTTATTTTCAAATAAACTAATTTGATGTGTTAAATTTTGACGCAACAAATTAATTTATTTGAATATAAAACTTTTGACAGTCAATATAATGTACAATTCACATTCATGACAAATTATCCTGATAAGTGGCAGGGAAAATTAAATGTTCATGATATTCAGCCCCTAACTGAAAATGATCCACAACAACCTATCAATATAAAAGTTCCACGTAATACTTGTAACGCTGGTAACGGAGAGTCTAGCACCTGTCACAGATGGTGCAAACAAATATCTTACTTCAGCATATTAATTTTTCATCTGCAAATAATGGTCTATTAGTTCGTAAACAACTAACTAAACGTGTACGGTTATGTTTTGGACAAAATAATAAACCTTGACTTTATTTTTATAAGATTTTAGTACAAAAATGTTTTATGGTTGTATAAAGCATTGATAAATAAATAATAAGAAAATCTATTTAATTATAAATATTTATTACAGCATCATGTAGCCATCGAGCAGCAGTATCAGTATTTATTCAAAGCTTAAGTAGAAAGATTTATGCAACAAGATGTGATTCATGGAAGAATTATAAATTAAAAAAATGTTCTAATAATTTAAAAATTCGATTTGGTTTCATGACACCGTCAGGCGTTGAAGGAAAATTTTATTTGGATGACATTGATGTATATTGGCCCAATGCAACAACTATTGACTTTTCCACAATAAAATACTGGAAGCACCATGCGTTAAAGTCGTCTATTAGAGCATACAAACATCAAAAATCTAAATACTAGTTGTTAGTGCTTTAATATAGTATATTATGCTAACATATTTTAATCTGTATTACATCTAACTCTATATCTTTAATAAATGAGGATATCTTTAATAAAGATATCCTCATTTACTTAAATTTACTTTCATATTTATCTTAATATTTTTATTGATTCTACTTTCTTCTATCATTTGTTCCGATTTATAATTTGTCAAGACATTTAATTTTTTTACCCGTTTGAAACAGGAAATGACTATATTAACATGTACAATTCATTGACATTAATAAAAATAACAAAATTGAGCAAAATACTAATAATGTCACCGCATTGCTCAAAATAGGCTTAGTATATTTAACAAAAATTAAAATAAAAACTTTGTGGAAGTAATTTAGTTTCAATCGTACACCAGTTAGTATAAACGTGGTGCATAGGTATATGAAAGATACGAATATTTTCAATATCGAGATATTGATTCATAATCACGCTTTACACGTCTCTGAATCCATTAAATAGTTTTTAAATAATGTCTGTATTTAGTTTAGTGTGTAGGTATGTATGTGAGTTGTCATATTTTTTCTAAAGGTCTAGACCGATTGGAATGAAATTTTGTGAGGGTGTATATTATTTGAAAGTAGTGAATAAGTTTTTCTCTTCCATCCTGCCTAAAATATCCTGGAACCTTACAGTTATACAAAACTTGATCTTTTTATTTATCTCCGACTAATTTTGTATTAATTTATGTAAAATTATATTCAGTCTTTTTATTATATTCATTCAAAGAGGTTGTAGTATTTGAGGACTACTTGTGTAATAATGTGTAATTTTAAAACTACACGCGTTCCTTCAATTGAATGAAGAAAGCTTAAGAAACATTTATAATTAAAATCAAGGTGATTTACCAAATATAAAATATAGTTATTTAATAAGTGTTATACGTTACAAATATATAAAATAAAGTGTGCCCCTTTCAATATTAAAGATGTTGACATTACGTAAAATAGTATTAAATAAACGGAAGGCATATATTATTAGGGTCACAATAATTACAATTCAATTATTATTATTTTTTCTTTCTTTGTAGCGCACACTTCCGAAGAATCGCAACTTCAGCACATTTAAAAAGACGACGTCATACACGAGATTTTTCTTTCGGCAGATGTCACGTAACAACTCCCTAAACAATAGAGTAAGTCCTTACGGGTCGTACGGGTCATTGTCGGGTCGTGAGATCGAAGTCAAGTACCCAGGATTACGGCCTTTTGCATCTCTTATGTCGCCTCCCATAACACCAATGATGAGGGCTACCAATTTGATGGAATGCCGTGGATATTCGAACCTTAGCTCGCAAAGCAAATCCTGATATTTAGCCACTTTTTCTCTTTCATTAATTTCAATATTTTTATCAGCGGGACTAGAATCACAATATCAGGTTTGTTTGTGGCTATTTGATGGGTTGTAGGAAAACCGTAGTTCCAAAAGATTTTAAGGGCGCCATTTTCAACTACGGTCTCAATATCCTTAGGGTTAACGACGTTGAGTGCAACCGGGTCTTTGTCTATACCGTCAGATTAGCGCCGATGAAAATAAAGCACTTCTAAGGCGGCATTAAGGCGCTGGATGTATTTTGTACTAGCATGCACTAGGCATGCCGAAAGAATATGAAGTAGCGTCTCTGCTAGAGACTTGCATGCCCGGCAGTTCATATTTACCACCTCTACAGCCACTATATTCTTATAGTAGACCATGTTTATGACACCATCTTGATATGCAAAAATATATCCCTCAGTCTCCGATCGCAAACCAGCAGATATTAATAAGCCGAATGTTAAAGGTGGTGACAGCTCCAACTCAACAATGACGTTCTAAAATTCGCCGTGCATAGATTTATCCCGCTGGAGTTGTTTGAATATTACCAATTCTGATTTTCGAACTACGTTTTTGGCAGCCCCAATGTCTAACTCTACCACGTTCATTGCTTCACTACCATTGGCCCGCATATCTTTCGACAACGAGAGTCCAAGGGATTCGGACGCCTTTCTTGCAGCCTTATATAAAAATGATCCTACAGCTGCTAATTCGTACTAGTGCACAAATTTCATAAGAGGGTCATCGAGGTTGTTGATAAACATGTTAGCCATTCCTATTACCATACGGCGATGCACTGACTAAATGCTCGAAAGAACTTGGCCACCTTCATTACGCGGAAGGTAAACACGAGCCACGGAAGACCTAGGATGGATGCTGCGGTTGATATGCATTACTTTCCTTGTTGATCGGTCAAGGATATTCAGGTTGTCCGGCCGCCATTTTATAATGCCAAAACTATATAATAGTATCGGAACAGCAAGCATATTCGTGGCAACAACTTTGTCGGCTCCGCTGAATTTGGTGCGCCAAATTTTATTGATGGTGTTTTTTTACTTGCTGCTGACAGTTTCTTTAATATTGACTGCAACATGTTTATGACTTTCACTCATACCAAGCTATAGGTATCTCTGATCAACATTAAGGTGTAAGAAGGTTGATCCGTTGGCGAGCTGAATACCTGCCCTTTCAATATCCAATCCTCGTTTGCTGAGATGGACCACTGCGCATTAATCTGATCCAAATGCCATGCCAATGTCCTTAGTGTACCTGGTGACTATAATTAAGGAGTTGGTTAACTCCTTTGCGCAGGGGAAGTAGAGTTTTAAGTCATCCATATAAAACAGATGAGTTACAGTGTGTATCCCGCTACGAGATTTTCCACGTTGATACCCTTTCAAGCGACGTAACGCTACGGATAGAGGGAGTAGTGAAATGCAAAACAAAAAAGGGCTGAGCGAATCGCTTTGAAAGATATCCCTTTGGTAACGGACTGGGTTGGTTACATCGCTTTTGTTGTCAGCTTTAATGGCAAAGCGGGTTGATCATTGCGACATAAGTGTTTGTGTGCAATTCACTGTAATTCTCGTGGACTTGTAGGTCCTCAAATGCCTGTGATATCAAATGCCTTCTTGAAATCGGTCCAAGCCATGGACAGGTTGCGCTTATATTGTATTACGTCTTGAATGACACATCACGATCAATGAACAGATTTTCTTTTCAACCAGCTGAACCCCTCTTAGATCCACGTTGTTCGTAGATACGACCCCAAACGGGTTGTATGGCATTTAATATTCTTTCATTTAAAATGCTAATAAATATTTTATACCAAGTGTTTAGGCAAGTTGTGGGCCTATAATTTTTTGGGTCACATGATGGTGCTTTTTGTACAGCAGGACTGTCCACCCTTCAGTAAGCCATGTTGGAATCCGTTGAGATACGATGTGAATTCTCCGACCAGATATGCGTGCATGCACGTAAACTTTTTCCACAAAAAATTTGTAATAGTGTCTGGTTCAGGTGCGGCGACGTTCTTTTTGCCTTTCAAAGCTCTCTGTAAGTCTTCAACTATTATAAGGGGACAAGTATCCTGATTTTAGGAGTGACGTTCACAAAAGGAATTAAACAACATCATTGCCCGGAGTCTCTGAATGACATGCTACCGTGTGTTCATACAGATCTCTCCAGAAAGCTTCAACATTTTATGCCGAGGGTGGGCTTCCTGGATTTCCCATATCTTGTTTCTGAAATAGGTTGGAGAGATTGTGGCAGAAGGTAAAGTTCCACTAATGAATTTTATTTTTCAACAGAATTTCAAACAACAGCGTATTATCAAACAGATAATACGCTGTTGTCAAATGTATTATATCCAATATTAAGTATAAAGCTATTTCAATGATCCTGCTATAATAATACTTACTGTAGGTATGAATTAAGAAAAAATATTTGTATTGCAACATATGTAAATTTAAAACTCTTGTGATTAAATAAATATGGAATTTTAAAGTGACACAGAAACTTTAATTTGAAAGATGTAAAATTCTGC
>WYDF02020151.1:0-13234 GCA_009867245.2 Adranes taylori | reverse complement strand
GATAAACGGACTTCAAATTTGAAATCAGCACATTCAAATTAGTATAAAACAGATATTGGCTTTCATGAATTTTTTTTTTGGTGTTGTACAGTGTTATCAAACTATACTGAAAACAAATGACATTTCTACAATTTCAGATACGCTATGATGTTTTAAAAACATATCGTTCCTATTGGGAAACCCTAGATATATATATTAATAAAATTTAGCGGGTGAACAAAAATAAATTCATGTTAGTAGTATATTCATAAAAGCCTGAAAACCGAAAATTTCATATTATGAAAAAACTATACCTGATGGAATTTTTTGGTTATTTTTTCTGAAATCAGCGTCCAAAAACACGTGTTCAGGAAATATTTTGATCACAGACCTGTCTAATTTAATGCTTATATGGAAACATGTAGTGCAATAAAATTTATGTATCAAAATGAAATTTTCGCAACAGCAGCAAATGTTTATTCACACTACTGTAAAAATACATTGTCGTATCCAATAAAAATCATAGCAATTTTGATGCATATGCGTCCTTCATTTTCGTAACGAGAAGTCAATCTTGGGAGTAACGATGTTGCGCTCTTTTTCACACTAGCGACGGAATATGCAATTTTTCATATTATTTCCAACCGACATACGTTGTGAGTACATACGGTGGAAAATTTATAAGTTGTCTTATCGTTACGTAATGGAATTTCCTTTAGAGACATTAGTTCAATGCGGTTAAGGTTAATATTATATATGTGATTGTGTAGTATTCCTTATATGATTTTAGAAAGTACTTACGAATGAAATTGTTTTAGGAAATTGATTCTTTGATTATATAAAATTATTAACTCGTTTTTAATCGTATTTGAAAACGATGTATAGATTCAGAAAAATATATTGCGGAGGAGAGATATTGCTTTCGGGAGAGATAAAGAGGTATCACAAAATAAAAACAAATCTAACGTTCATATTTATGGAATATTAAAAACATATATTTTGTTGATGAAAAATCATTATTGAAAATAAGCTCTTTTTAAACGGTTAATTTATTAAAATTGATCAAAATTATTATTACATTTCAATTATTACTTGGTCAATTCAATTAATTCGTGTTTTACATAGCATCATGAAATAGGTTTAGTTGTTTGTTATATTTCAATAAGCAAACGTATATTATGTCGCGATAACCATAGGGTATTTATTATTTTCTGTATTTGTACTATTACTAAATGCAACAATAAAATAATTCAATCAAAATTACTCATTGACGTGCAATTTATTCGCAATAGAATGCACATCTATTTTTATATGACGCACACATTTTAAATGATGTATGTAGAATGTTTGATGAGAAATTGATTAACTGAATTTCAACCAAATATTTTATAACAGAATGCCACATTCAATTATCATCTCCATAAATTTTTCCAACAGCGAATTGTATTGCGAATAATTTTAATGGTAAACAGTGACCTGCTCTTATACAAAGGATATTCGCTTATTCTGGGAATTGACACATTAAAAAAAATTTTAATGAGATTATTTTCTTACATAATTTACGCAAAAGCCTATAAATTACATCAAGACTCTAAATTACTGTAAATATGGTGAGGAACTCATGTGAAGCAACTGTTTTTCAGCAAACTCTTACAAATTTAAAAATTGGTACCAGTTAAACTTAAGAAAGTTTCTGTGGTACAATTGAGGATACGACGCCAATTTAAGTACAGAATAAAAGATTGATTATTTGCTAAGCAAACTACATTGATGTCTTCTTAATTTTGCATATGGCTTTAACAAAAAGCAATAGTTTAAATTTCAGTCCTTTAAGTACTTACCACCATTGTCGATGCACTTTTGCATTCAGTCAAACCACTTGTTGAACTACTTATTCAATTGGAATGCACGAGTTGGTCAAATGGAAAGCATCGACTGCATCTTCAGGTGATTGAAATCGTTGACTACGTAGTGCATTCTTAATGACGGGAAATGTAAAAAAAAAAATGTTGGACTTAAGTCAGGGCTGTACGGAGAATGATCAAGCAATTCGATGTTTTTTTTGCTCCAAAAACTCACATGATTTCAGGCAAACAAACGATTCTGTACCAATCAGCAGTTACCATCCTTCGATTTCGTAAAGGAATTGTAGTCACATATCCGGATTTTGATACAAAATCTGCAACTATCTTTTTCGACACACTGCGGGGACGAATTTCTTTGTCTGGGTTCTCCTCATCTTGAAACACCCTAACCATTGCCTTACGTTAATTCTTGGGTTTATAAGAATAAATCCAAGACTCGTCACCAATGACGATACTATACAAATTTTTGTAGCGACCTCTGTTGAAACGATTCAGAGTTCTTCGGCACCAACTGACACGAGCCACTATTTGTGCCCCGGTCAACAGATGCGGGATCGAACGAGAAACTAATTTTTTCACGTGCAACTCATCATATCAAATCTTTTGGATTAACATCTTCCTGTAACTTACATGACGATATTTATTAATCATCTCACACGGAGCAATAATGTTTTCCTGGGTGACCGGTGATTCTGGTGAACCTGGCCTAAGATTTATGTTTCCAGCTTTGAATTCAGAGTACCAGCGAGAAATTGTCGATTGACGCTGTGCTTCATTACCAAAAATAGCAGCAACCAACTCGGAATGCCATTGTTCTTGCGATAAACTTCTTCGAAAGTTGTAAAAAATTATCGTTCGGAAATGTTCTCTTTTCAATTCTATGTTTCTGAAAGCCTTACTAATTTTAAAAATTCACTATGACTAAAGCACTTGTTGTATTTTCACGAAATTTTCAACTCGTGTCAATATAATGTTGAGGTTAATTTCGGAACCATATGTTTTGTTACTTGCGTCCTCTATGTGGCTATATGCAAAATTAAATTGACATCCCTCGTAATATAAATAATATTCTTAATTTATATAATATCCTCATAATTTATGTTGTTTTAGTATTCACATTCATGAAATGTTTAATACTGCCTTATTTATAGCTGCCGATACAATACTAAAGTGAACTACTTAAAGCATGAACCCACTTGTCAAAATATAATAAATCCATTAATCTTCTCCCAATTTAGTTTCGCGATTATCCAGAAATGTAGAAAATATCTTTGATATATCTGTGTAAATCCGTCAAAATTCGTTGAAAAGCATTTCGCAAAAACCTATTGAAACTTGTGTCAGTTGTTTTGAAAGCTATTCTCGTAAAGCAATTGATCTTATATTCGTCCTAGCGCCCTATTTATCTGAACGCTTTAGGATAGATGGCTTTCATATAGCTACAGTATTTTATCTAATTTTGTTGGTCATTTCTTTTTTGTTTCTGTTTATCACTTCTTTAGATAATATTGCTCAAAGGGATAAAATAAATTATTCGTATAATAAACTTCACTTCGTTTTATTAATATATTAGCTTTGCAGGGTATGAGGCTTATATAAATAATAATTATTAGGATTTTAATTTAAATTACACAAGCAACTTCTGTACAAAAGAGTAGTTAATAATAAACTTACTCTTGTGCGACTTTGTAACTAGTGGGTATTCTAGCTAGAGTGGAGCTATCGCTAGATCAACGTGGTTAAGTGAAACGCACTGTTTAATGCTAACTCGATAAATCATTTATTAACAGAAAATCAGTCTTTTTATAATAAACTACGTAATTTCTACCCAAATAAGTGATATGTGTATAGTGTGCCCTTGTTAGTGCACAGCTAACGCTGTAGTTGAAAAATCAAATTAAATTGAGAAATACAAAGTAAATATATTAAATATTTTCTCTGTTCATGTTTGAACATCTTCTAAGTTCTACCCTGTTGTATGTTGCAATTATTTAGGATAGATGGTATCGAGTTAGCACTGTTTAATGCTAACTCGATAAATCATTTATTAACAGAAAGTCAGTCTTTTTATAATAAACTACTTAATTTCTACCCAAATAAGTGATATGTGTATAGTGTGCCTTTGTTAGTGCACAGCTATGTGTGTTTACATTATTTAATCTATGAATGCAGGAATTGCTATATAGCAAACTAAAGTCGTCGGTTGATCTAGAAGCCTCACGCATCAATGGTTAAACGCTGTAGTTGAAAAATCAAATTAAATTGAGAAATACAAAGTAAATATATTAAATATTTTCTCTGTTCATGTTTGAACATCTTCTAAGTTCTACCCTGTTGTATGTTGCAATTATTTAGGATAGATGGTATCGAGTTAGCACTGTTTAATGCTAACTCGATAAATCATTTATTAACAGAAAGTCAGTCTTTTTATAATAAACTACTTAATTTCTACCCAAATAGTGTGCCTTTGTTAGTGCACAGCTATGTGTGTTTACATTATTTAATCTATGAATGCAGGAATTGCTATATAACAAACTAAAGTCGTCGGACTTGATCTAGAAGCCTCACGCATCAATGGTTTATTGCATTTTAATTGTTTTCGGTTTCTTTGTAATATCGTATGCTTACTTAAAATATGAAGATGTAACGAATTTCTTATTTGATTGAAATAATATATCTAAATAAATGAAATTTAAGGAAATTAATTCGACATAAAAATACTTAGGTGATATGTCCATGTTTTACATAGGACATATTTCCTTTGATAGCTCACTGCTTCTTTCAAATAAATTTATTGATGAATCTTTGTTATATAGATTTCATCTTGTTCCTTGCGACGTGTTCGTGTTGGACTGTAAGTGGTTCTCTTTATTAAGGTACAACAGGAGCAAGTACGTGGAATCATATTTAACTTTAATACATTTCTGAAATATTAATTTAGTTACTTACTGTTTAGCTGAATATCAGGATCGTAATCCAGATAATCTACATATTCTATTAGTAGTTTTGTGCAATATCAGAGATCATAAGGCCCGTGGCCCAGATTATCTAGATATTGCATTGATAGATCCATTATCTTAAACAGTTATAAATGTTTAGCACGAACGTTAAACGAAACTACCTCGCAGTATGAATGTCATATCCTCAATGCACTTCTTTGAACGTAGCTTAAACGCTGTAGTTGAAAAATGAAATTAAATTGAGAAATACAAAGTAAATATATTGAATATTTTCTCTGTTCGTGTTTGTACATCTTCTAAGTTCTACCCTGTTCTATGTTGCAATTATTATTACCACTTTATTGGTTTTCTTGTTTAAACAATAAATATTGTGCTTAAATATTTTTGCACATGTAGCCCACTAATATTCAGTGACGGAATTTCGCATCGATAATAGAGACAATTGTCTTGGGCTCGTACTATTCAAGTTCCCTACGCAAATAAACACACAATAAAAATAAAACCACTGAATTGTTCTAATAATCACAAATTAATTAATTCTGATGCTGATAATAATGGTTTTGAGAGTTAATAAATGAACAAGTTGAATAAAAGAAATATTGATTAACATAGATTCTATTAAAGTAAATCTTGATACAATTAAACTTTCCACTTCTATGAGAATAAATAGACTAGGTGTCTCTTTTTTACCTGGCGCCTCCACCATATATGTCGCTCTTAAAATTGACACGACATGGAATTAGACTAGTCTTCACAAACGCCGTCCGTTGTAAAAACTTCCAATCCATAATGGGATCACAAAATACTGTAAAACTTTATTTTTAACCGTTGGTGCAGCTAGAAGACCTTATTTCAGATAGAATGGGGTGAATCTGTAATGAAATAAAACGGCCTTTTAATTTTTATTTAAAGATAATATCAGTCATGCGGGACAAATCAAGCTTGGCAAAATATAAGTCAAACCCTTCAAGGCAAAATATAGAAGCACTTTTGGTCTCCATGCAAAGAAGCACGCAGAATAAAAATACAACCACTGGATTATTCTAATAATCTATTTCACAAATTAATTAATTCTTATGCTGATGATTTTGAATGATTTTGACGGTCAATAAATGAACAAGTTGAATAAAAGAAATATTGATTAACATCGATTCGATTAAAGTAAATCTTGACACAAATACTATTAAGCTTTCCACTTATATTAAAATAAATAGACTAGCCGTCTCTTTCTTACCCCGCGCCCTCATCATATATGTCGCGCTTGAAATTAGCACGATATGGAATTAGACTACTCTTTACAAACTCCGTCCGTTGTAAAAACTCCCAATCCTTAATGGGATCACAAAATACTGTAAATTTTTATTTATAAGCATTGGCGGAGCTAGAAGACCTTAGTTCAGCTTGAATGGTGCGAAGCTTTGAAGAAATAAAACTCCCTTTTAATTTTTATTTAAAGATAATATCAGTTATGCGGGACAAATCAAGCTTGTCAAAATATATGTCAAAACCTTACCTATTTATAACTGAAGCAGCTTTAGAGAAGCACGCTTGGTCTCTATGCAGAGAAGCACACAGAATAAAAATGAAACTACTGGATTATTCTAATAATCGATTTCACAAATTAATTAATTCTTATGCTGATAATAATGATTTTGAGGGTCAATAAATGAACAAGTTGAATAAAAGAAATATTGATTAACATCGATTCTGTTAAAGTAAATCTTGACACAAATACATTTAAGCTTTCCACTTATATGAGAATAAATAGACTAGACATCCCTTGCTTAACCGGCGCCTCCACCATATATGTCGAGATTAAAATTGACTCGTCATGGTATTAGACTAGTCTTGACAAACTCCTTTCGTTGCAAAACCCCTTAATGGGATCCCAATCCTTAATGGGATCATAAAATACTCTAAAACTTTATTTTTAAACGTAGGTAGAGCTAGAAGATCATATTTCAGCTAGAAGAGGGCGAAGCTATAAAGAAATGAAACTCCGTTTTATTATTTATTTAAAGATAATATCAGTAAAGCGGGACAAATCAAGATTGTCAAATTATATGTCAAAAGCTTGCCTATTTTAAAGTGAAACAGCTTTAGAGAAGCAAGTTTGGTCACTATGCAAAGAAGCACACAGAATAAAAATAAAACCAATGGATTATTGTAATAATCTATTTCACAAATTAATTAATTCTTATGCTGATAATAATGATTTTGAGGGTCACGTTGAACAATAGTAATAATAATAAGAAATGTGTATGATCTACTTTAGATTTGCGTTCGTAGCCTGCTGTAAAAATAGCTCTCGTATGAATGTTTTATTTATTCTTAAAATTAAAGTATACATATTTCAAAAATTTCCGTACATCTCTACGCCTTAGAGAGATAATTAAGAAAATCCTATGTTTAGTAAGTTTCCTCTGTCTTCGAGCAAGCAAGTATATTTCAATATAGCCTACATTCAATATTTTATCATCATTATATACAAATTTCACGTACACGCGGGACTTCTTTTATGTTTCGAAACTTTATCAATCATTTTCTTTTGATGCAACGTTTATAAGCGGAATATAGAGATTACCTACCTATCATTAGGTTAATGAGATTTCCTTATTTCCTTTTAAGAAAATTTCCGCGCCCGAATAATATGCCAAAAATATATGCTTCAGTACATATATTTATTTCGGATGCGGAAATATTGGAGTTTATTACAAACTTTTTGTTGAAGTCCTTAATATTAATTATGAATGATTTCAAGAAGTTTTTGAAACGTATTTCATTTTATTACACAACTCTTTTTGTTGCCATTTTGGTGTCATAGCATCTATCCCTATTTTCCCGAACCTTTGAGTTATTATAATTCATGATGTTTACTATAATATTTACTTGTTTATGATATACGTTGGAATTATGTATTTCATAGCCAAGTGGTTGTTTTTAAACTTTGAATTTGTTTGCCTTTGATTTATTAATAAATAATTACAGGATATACTTTACTATTTAACTGACTATACTTTTAACAGACTATAGATTTAAATTAATTAATTTAACTACAAATCAGTCAAGGCTTAACTAAATTAGAGTTCTAAAATAATAAATTTACTATCAGCGATTTTACTTACTAACTCGTCTAAATTTAATGTAAGTATATAAGAATGACTAAATTTATCTAGCATCTTGAAAGATGATGTAATTAGTGTCATGGCTCACCACAACTTACTATTATAAAACCTCGAGTAAACAATTGTGCACGAACGAAGTGTATTGTGCAAGAACTAAATTTCAAATGTATCTCTTTATATGTTTCTAAATTACTACAAAACAAATACATCTAATAAAATGAAATTAAATAAAATTATATACAAAATAAAATTCAAAATTTATAACGTGACAGACTCCCACTCGCGACGCTGCTAATTGGGAGTCACAGCGCCTGTCACAGATGGCGCAACTGAATATCTTAATAATTTCAGAATTTAGTATACTCGGGAAACATGCTGCTCGGGCTCCAGGTCCGTTTACCGTGAGAATGCAAGCTGCTGTCCCTCCGGTCCTCAGTGTCTTACTGAATTCACAGGCAGCTGTTAGTCTGGTGAGTAAATCCGGGATTCTCGTTCTTGCTGACCAGCTTAAATTAACTTATTCACTAATAAGTGAAACTGCATTGATGGTTTAACGAAACCGTGTAGTGGTTTTTTACACAATATAACAAAGAAAGAAATATACATATTCAATTAAGTGTCAGTAATAAACAAATGAATAAATGTTAAATTAAATCGATGTCGGAATTATGGTGGCTAAATAAGTAATAGCGACATTATAATAATCAAAACAATATCAATAATCGAACGGTATTATTATAGTTGAAAGTGGTGCATATACAGCGATACGAAAGTGCGGTGATACAATAACAGCAATGCGGGAAGCATGTAAAGAAGCAGTTTATGAAACAACGGGGAAGGCGGGGAAACAAATATTCTGGTACAAACGGTAGGTACATCATAAAGTACGGGAAATCACTAAAACAGCGTCACATATCGTAATACGTTGATGTCGGTATTGCGGAGTGACTAATGTCAGCAAAAACGCATAGCGGCCTACACATACTATTTTATGACACGGTACGCTCTCTCATACAAATCAGTATAGTCATAGAAGTTTAAATACAGCCTTATAGTAGCGATCAATATGCAGATAACTATAAAGTATATCTCGTATATACGCTTCTATTCCGCTTATACCCATAACACATTTATATGCAAATGTGCTTATTACGCTGCGCTTAAACAGTCAGCGATACAAATAATTTGGTGCTTACATTCTGTCTCTTTCTAACCCACGCGGAAATAACAGTTCACGCACAAAGCTGTATTGGTGGCGTTGATCATACGCTTTACTACTTCATGTCTATTTGAAGTAGTATTTCAATAATAGCCAGCGAAAAGAAATTAAATACTTGTTTACATATTCTATTCGTTTTGAAAATACGGATGATTCATCATATAAAATTGTTATTTATTTATATTTATAATAATAATCTATTAAAATACAGGAACAAAAGCAAACGGTAATTGTATTTATAACTTGATCTAATAGAGTTACCAAATCTCAGCCGTCTAACTAATTTAATTAGTCATTTTAAGAGACTTTTAACTTATTATACCGTGCAAGGTTACAAATTACTTAAATACATGAACAAATAAAGTGATTTAAAAGAAATACAAAATAGAATTACTTCACATTCAACTAACACATTCAAAACTAATATTTTATGCATTGATGGATGCCTATCACGTGTTTCCATCTCGATAATTATTATGCTGCATTCAGTTCAAAATGTGATTCACGTAACATTGCATTCAAAGGTTAAATAAATATATTGTCAAATGCTTTTACGAGAGCAATATCTGTTTTAAATTATACATCATGTTTGGTATCTATGGACGATCTTGTTTGTTTGAAAAGAGGTGAAGGGATCTCAATCAGAAAGATTTTTCTTAAGGTTTAGGAAATTGACTATTCTTTTAAAAGAATTACTACTACAATATAAAATTAATGATTCAATTTATTTAAACAATTTGTTACATTTCAATTAATTGATTTAAATATTAATCAGTCATGGCTTAAGTAGATTAAAGTTCAAAAATAAAAAATTGACTATCAACGATTTTACATACTAACTGGACTAAATTTAATATAAGAATTAACGAGTTATATGTGATGTAGCATCGTGAAAGATGATCGATTTAATGTCATGAACAACAAACTACTATTATATAACCTCGGATTGTTTTTATATGTAAGAACGAATTTTCAAACGTATCTCCTTATATAGTTCTAAATTAATGTAAAACAAATACGTATTAAAATTTCTTAAACTAACACATTCTAAACAAATATTTTATGCATTGATGGATCCCTATCTCCTGTTTCCTTCGCAATAATTATTATGCTGCATTCAGTTCATACATCTAATACTTTGTATAAAGGATTGAAATATGATTCACTTACAGTGGTACGAAGAGAATGAACAGAAAGAAATAATACCGTATTTTTGTTTCTGCGTTACAACTCTTCCCGATTTGAACGAGGTATACTATCAATATACTTTATGTACCTCATAGATTTAATGTGCTATAATAAAATATGTAAACAAACCTTTATTGCCAAAATTAATTGCAATCCATTGACTATTAATTATCCCAAACAATTATTTATTACAATTTATATCTAGGCGATCAAGGAAAGGACATTCCTTGATGTTCCTACTGAGGTTTTTTATTTTGCAACGCTGCATAATACTTATTTACATACATTATCATTTATTTTCAGGATGGTGTAGCATTAGAAGGTGGCTCGACCGAAGTGTCGACAGACGGAAATACAACAACAAATATGATTGCATTAACACCTTCGCCAGGCGATCATGGTTTAATATTAATGTGCAAAGCATCCAATCAACTCATTCCACTTAGCGAGCTGCGCGACACGTGGATGCTGCGCGTGCAATATGCGCCAAGAGTAACTCTAACGCTTGGGCATGGGTTGGATGCTGCCGATATCAAGGAGGGTGCCGATGTTTATTTTGAATGTCATCTCGTTGCTAATCCTTGGGTAAGCACATTTTAAAATTTATTATCTAGAAGTATCCCTTAATCAAATGCTATGGCAGATAAATGATATACATAGAGATCCAGCTTCTAATAGCTTTCGTAATATATACAAGAATAACTCATGACTGGACCTCCGCACTCAGAGAACATCTTAATGCTATTAGGTAGAACCGGCCAGAAAAAACTAATTTAGCATATATTAAGCTCTAATTAAGATTTATCTGTTAAAGATGATGTAAAGATCTTATATCTTTGTCATAGTAAATATTTAACTTCATGTTTGGAACCAGTCTATTTAATAAATAACTTGAACATAGGAAAATTTTTAAATAAACAAACAGAATTTCAGAAATTAGAATTTATTAAAACAATTCTACAGTATCATGAAGGATAGTTGAATCTTTTAGTGTATGACCCATTTATGTTATAATTTCTTTGTATGACGGATTACATATATTCAGTGTTAATTTGCTAAAATATGGAGTGCCGGAACGGAAGCTAAACCGTTCCGGACCGGCTTTAAGTAAACAAAATATTATTTGGATAAATGTAGAGTTGTTGTGTAATAATAACTGAAAATTACTATAGAAACGCTACAAAAAGCTTGCACGTCTCCTAAAAAAGTGTCGGAACGTCGTTCCTGTGCGTTCCATACAAGCGAAGTTTAAGGTAGCGCCGATGAAACAAAAACCAACAATACCGAAACTAATTGTATTAGCATCCGTATTATTAGCGAAACGGATTGAAATAGTGAAGGAGGCATTAGATAAACCCAATGTGAATGGTTATGCATGGTCGGACTCAAGGATCAAATTAAGCTGGATCAGAGCAGACCCAAACAAATGGAAGATTTATGTAGAAAACAAAGTAATCCAAATTCAAATCCATAAGCATCCAGAGAAATGGAGGCACGTTCAAACACAAGAAAATCCTCCAGATGTAAATTCAAGAGGTATAAGTCCGGAGGAATTGATTAATTATGAAATATGATGGGCCGGATCAAAATGGCTTCAACAAAGCCTGAAAGAAGTAAAAACGGAAATCTCGGAAGGAATATTGGAGAAAAAGTAGTGTTTCAAGAAAAAGTAGTGTTTCTCTAAATTAAACCTTCAAGATGTAGCGATAATGGAACTAATTTCATAGGGCCAGCAACCACGTGACGTCGACGGCGGCAACTTTGGGTATTGCATGACAGTTTCCCGCCGGCAGCGCCACACTACGGTGATTTATGTGAGATTGGAGTCCCGTATCGTTGACACACACGAAGGTGCGGATGGGAAAAGACGGATCATGGCAATTCAAAAGGCCGGAGGAGGAAGAACAAAGCGAGCAATAATGAAATAAATTTATATTCCAGTAGAAAATGATCCAGAAGTAACGCCAACTACACCAGAGGTAGCCAGCAGCCTGAAGATTACAAACCATAAGAATAAGACGATGTGGAGAACTTCATCGGTAGGATAAATTGAACATATTAATCGTTACCCTGTTGAATGGGATAATAAAAGCTAAGGGGAATTTCAGCATTCAATATCCATAAACAGAAATATATGGAGAAGATGTAAGAGTGGCGGGTACTATCTGAGGTATCTTTAGGATTGGAGTGGAATATTCAGCGCCTAGATTCCTTTCAGACAAAGCTAGGATTAATCGAGTTATCAAGGCTCAAGAGGTATCATCTGAGGTCCACTTCTCTAAATTAAGCCTACAGCTAGAAGAACATTTACAGGATATTGAGAACTTGAATCATTTACTACATTCCAGTAGAGGAAAAGAGGCATCTTCGAAAACATACTTACCTCCATCTTAAGAGTAAATGGCGAGGTCTATCAGGATATGAAAAAGCTGCATCAAAATTAACAACGGCTAAAGGACGTAACAAGTGAGCAGTCTAAAATCGTGTTATCAGCTATTACCGCAGTAAATAATAAGGAACAATGAATCACATCTAAACTCGATGACACATCAAATGAATGAAGTAAATATTCATATGCTAAATGTGCATATAATCGCTGAAAGCATGTCGGATAAATTGCAAAATCATTACATGGGATTAGCTTTAATCACATACAGAACCGCGAACATATATGAATACCTATCACCAGCTGTTGTGTTATGCGTTTCGCATACAACCTTGTTATTCTTTCTACGTCAGCGCATCCCGCACCTGGTACGGTAACGCAAGTTGTTATATCTACATATGTTATTGGTGGTGGTTGTACACTGGGTGGTTGAGTGGATTCTGATGGTGGTCGTACCGTAGATGCAATGGAAAGTTGGCACACTGAGTTGGCATGCCTACCACGCGAAATAT
>WYDF02020140.1:0-13234 GCA_009867245.2 Adranes taylori | reverse complement strand
ATGTGTTTTACACACACACACACACATATATATATATATATATATATATATATATATATATATATACAACGTGATAACATATGATTTTCACACTTTAAACACATACTGAAAATAAAAGTGCACAAAAATATTTATACTGAGTTAACATAATATATTGAACATACTACCGGAAAATCTAGAAATATAAATGGTATATATAAATACATATGTATTATATAAACATAGTTATGACTTAAATGTGAGTAAAACAAAATACATCAAGGAAAAGTTTATCATATAAGCATCAGATGGTCCTTAAAAGTTGAACAAATCCTCTGATTGAAACACTTTACAAGAAGAAATTTTAATTTTCTTTTAAAAGTTTCTGATGACCTAATGTTGTTTTTAGTCCAGTTGGAATACTATTAAATAATGTGCACCCAGCGTAAAAGAGACCATGTTCACGCAACATTAGATTATGCCTCGGCAACAAAAGCAAATCTGTATATCGGGTAGGATAATTGTGTGCACAGCCACCCTCAAAAGCAAAGAGATCTCGATTACAGAAAACAAAACTGAGAACAAAGAAAGTATGCATACCATAAAGGGTCAGATGATTATGTTCTCTGAAATTTGGTTAGCAGATATATAGAAAGTTAATATTAGAAATAAAATGTCAACCACTTTTTTGTAGAATAAAAATTTGTGCATTTGATGACCTGAACCACTACCCCAAAAAATTATTCCATAAGACATACGTTAATGAAAGTTGCAATGACACATAAGCTTCAAAATTGTGATATTACAGTGAAAAGGAGCAACTCTTAGAGAATAGCAACACTTTGCATGTGTGTTAGATACGTTGTCATAATGTGCAGACCATTTAAATTTGCCGTCAATCTAGGCACCCACCAGCTTGGCAGAGGTAGACTACTTGATAGCTTTTATGTTAAAGGAACATCAGAATTAAAAGTCGAGCGTTCAGTTTGAAATACTACAAATGAAGTTTCATTAACACTGACATTGAGTTTGGTCCATTTTACAACGTGATTGCAGATTTTTCAGCTTCGATCAGCGCTGCACGTATGTTATTATCTGTGAGTCATCAGAGGAAGAAATAACATAACTTCTGGAATACATCACTTGTATATACCATTCAAGGTATATACAAGTATATGCAAGTGACTATAAGTATAAGTGGCGAATTGAGTAAAAAGCCGTTTGTTTAGGTTG
Organism: Adranes taylori; assembly: GCA_009867245.2. NCBI lineage: Eukaryota > Metazoa > Arthropoda > Insecta > Coleoptera > Staphylinidae > Adranes > Adranes taylori. The sequence goes on along the minus strand of WYDF02020140.1, from coordinate 12,022 downwards.
GATGGAATTAAAAAGGAAATGGCAGAAAATGACGGGTGGGGAGAAGGATGGATCGCAGATAAGAGATGTACTAATATGCGTATAGGAAGGAAGGGCAAAGTGGGAAGATTACAATGAAGCTAGAAACAGATAGGGATGATTGAATGTAGAAAACGAAAATGGAAAGTGATAGGATTAAAGGATTAAAAAAGGAGAAAAGGAGGGAAAGGCAAGAATGAAAGTACAATACGAGTGAAAGAATGGGATTATAAATATATAGATGGAAAAATGGCAAGGGAGTGATTGAACGAAATGGGATGGGGAGTATTGATGATTACATGTTACGTGGAGTAGAGGATAAAAAGATGTAGAAGACATAACAGTGGAGAAGGTAAAAGAAGTTAGAAGAGAAATGAAGAAGTGTAAAACACTGGGTCAAATATAATTCTAATGGGTGTGTGGAGATATATAAGTGAGAATCGAGTAAAGGATCGGTAAGGGGATTCAACTAGATATGGAATGGTAAGAAAGAAATTCCGCAAAAGTGGAGAGAGGGATAAATAATGCCGGTTTTTAAAAAAGGTAATAGGATGGAACCAGAGAGCTATAGGGACATAACCATTACCAACGGGGTATATAGGATGTTTTCCAAGATCCTAACTAAACAGTTTATGGAATATATGAAAGAAAAAAGAATAATTGATAAAATGGAGAATGGTTACGTGAAAGGGTGAGGAGTGATAGGTGACACTGTTGTGTTAAATTATAAAATGAATCAAGCTATATCAAGGGAATCTAGGGAATGAATCAATGAAATCTTACAAGGTAAAAAATTATATTTAACGTTTTCGGCTTAAATGCAGTCTTTGATAACGTTCAGAAAGAGATTTGATGGAGAAAGATCATAGAAGTGGCTGTATACCTGAGAAATTAACTAGGTTTATGAGGAAACAAAAGTGAGAGCGAGGGTCTATAAGGAACGTGTCCGAGTGGTTCGATATAAAGAATGGAGTATTATAAGGAGTGGCCTTTGAGTGGGACGTTAATCATCATTATTTTGGTTTTGAATGATAGGGAGATAGAGAAGGTAAGGCACTTCAAGTATTTAGAATATACGTTAAGATACAAAGATGAGGTGCTAATGGTAATGAATGTATATGTTAAAAGCATTTTCTTACATGGGACAGTGGTGTGTGGTGTAAAAGAGAGGATAGAAGTTGAATGAGTCATTGTTGGAGTGCTTAATAAAATGATATGTCTCGAAAGATTAACACCAGCACAGAGATAGTAAGGAATGAATGTTGGCAATTAAAATGTTAGGATAAAACAATTGTTAAATGGGTAAAAAATGAAAAGAAATTATTGAGGACGAAAATGTTCAGATGATAAAGAGAGTGTGTTATGGAAAAGCTGAAAAAATGGAAAGAAATGGGAGAACATAACTGAACGGAAAAAAAATAGAAAGTGTGCATATGGAATGATAGGTTGCTCGAGTGATAGTGTGTTTCAAAAAATGTAGGAGGTGGAAGAGAGTATGAATGAAACTTGTTAATAAAATAAAGTTAGTGCTGTACTTTCTTATTCTTTTTATACTATGCGACCGGTTTCGATTTTTAAATAATCATCATCAGGCACTATAATAATTAAATCATACAAAAGAAATTACATATGTATATAAATCTATAAAAAGGATATGTTTGTAAAAAAATATAAATGCAATTATTTTTTCAATTTTTATTTATAATTTATATTTAAATTTTTTTACAAACATATCCTTTTTATAGATTTATATACATATGTAATTTCTTTGTATGATTTAATTATTGTAGTGTCTTAATAGAATGATGATGATTTTTTAAAAATCGAAACCTGTTGTATAGAATAAAAAGAATTAGGTAGTACAAGACTAACTTTATTTTCTTAATAAATAAAACCTTATTGAAAATCAGAAAATCTTAAAATGTTAGGTATTGTATTTTAGTATTGCATATTGTATTATAAATTTATATTTACCCTTATAAATTTATATTATATTTAATTTATATCTTAAACATATAAATTATTTTAAACTGTTCCACTTTCATAGAAGTTCAGTTGGAAAACTTACTCTAAGCAAGTTTCAGAATTTTTAATTCAATTAACATAACGTCTCTGCAGGTGACACATAAAAATAAACAAAACTCTTCTAAGACTATTGTAAATAAAACTTGAAACTGACAGTTTACAGATGTATATTTTAAGCAAAAGATTCGTATGAAACTTGGACAGCAAGAATCTAAAGATTTGTGTATACGATGCGCTTAGATTTAAAATTTGATTAAAACTAACCTACAGTTTTACAAAAATTAAAACTTATTTTTATTAAAGAAACGTATAAGAAAATGACAAATGCACAGATAAATTCTAGTACGAGAAATGTTTCTAGTATAGACGATTTTCTTATAAATATGTTGTGTTAAAAGTAAATTTTTATATAGTTTAAAATACAAAAAATAAAATTTATAAAATGACACTTGTAGGCTAAATTTTTGAGCTATAATTGAATATATTACATCTACAAAAAATATTATCAAAAATTAATTTGACAAATACGGAATAAACAAAATTTCACACTAGGAATTTCACACTAGGATATTTTAAATTAATTATATAACCCTGTGTGACGTGCAGTTACTTAATTACTAACAATAAAACAGTGTAATGGACGGGAATTTTAATAACAGAATCTTAATCACACGTGATCATAGAGATAAAAATAAACTACAAAATGTATTAAGGGAAACAACTGTAAATGTTGGATGTCCGAGTGAACGTTTTCAACCTGCTCTTATCTATAATCTTTGGTTAAAATAACTCTTGAATTTTAATTCCGTGACTCAGGTCTTTTTAAAACTTTTATTTCAGAATTGTTATAAAATTTAAAGAATTTAATTTGTTTGAACTTAATTTAATAACTTAATTACATTTTAATTATAATAAACATTAACAATGGAGATATAACACACAGTTTAGTTATATTTAAGTTTAATTTTTTATAAATTTAATACATTTAAAAATAACTATTTCAACTGCTAAGTGCCAAGCTAAAGCTCTTCAAGTTAATTAAAATATAAAATAGTAAGCAACAAGTTTATATAGTGCTCGATACAGCTGTGCAATTAATAATAATTATGATCTCATCTTCTAAAAAAGTCTGTAAGTTTTTAGTGTATGCGTTTAAATAAGTTCGATCATATTCGAGAACTGTTGTACATTTGTATAAGTAAAATATATATGAGAGCTTGAAATGCAAAATAATATCTATGTACTAATAAAATATCTATGTACAAACGAAGTAAAATCAGATACAATACAGAAATGTATAATGAATAAAATTTAGATAGATTAAAATACAGATAGAAAATTGAATGGAGTCAGAAGAAGAATAATAAACGAAATAGTTGAGGTACTTGATTAAAGCTTTTTCTGTAAATCTTTGTCTAAGAACGTTGTGATATTATATTAAATTGTAATTTTTATTCCATTAGTATATAGTTCTTAACAAAAATTAAAGTCAAACAAAAATTGTTTTTTCTGTAGCATGCAATTAGCAATAAATATGTTTCTTCACAGTATACAGTTTTTAAACATAGACCCATAATTCTCCGTAAAATGAACATCTCTATAAATTGAACATTTTGGCACAAATTTTCAATGTTCACTTTGAGATTGCCAGTATTCGGTTTAGGAAGTTAACAGTGCAAAAACTACAATATTTCCGAAGTAGCCACTTTCAAAAAAATTATTTCAACCCTGAGAAATAAAAGAATAATACGGAAAAAACTGTAGATTTTTTTGTGAAACATGCCCTAAAAGTAAATTGACCTAAACTGACTTTAGTTGTAATGAACAAATACTGTATAGTATCTTAAGAAATCTTGGATATTCTCCAACAATTCGTTATAATTATTATGTAATTTACTAGTACATACCCAACAACCTATTAAGATGATCGCATTACGAGCTGCTCAAATCTAGGATAAATTTGATGCAGTATATCTCAAATACAATTAATTTGACATACGTTTCAGCTTTAAAACACATCGCACGTTTTCAAAAAATCACTACCCCTCTCGGGTTGACTCAGGGGGTGCACATAAGGAGCGTTTAAGTAACTAAATAAGTTTAAGGCTTGCTACTTGGAAAAGAAATAAGTAACAACAATTTTAAAAGTAGTTAGATTTAATAAAGGTTAACGAACGCGATTAGAATCAATTACGCATTATAAATATTATAAAGAATAAAATCCAGATTAAGCAAGCCCATATACAAAAAAAAATTACGCTTGCCTTCTTTCAAAATCTGTTGTTCTTGCATTGCTATCCTATTCACATATATGTATTATTATTTGTATATAACAATACAATGGGCCGGATTTGATAAAGCAGCTCGATTTGAAAGAACATCAAATAGATTAACTGTGTCTTATTGTGTAATGTGTCTTATTCCGAGAGCAATATGTTATAGAAATTATAGCCCATCAGTTATTATTCTATTTTGTTTAAGGTTAAATAAATAAATCTAAACTAAAACAAACCTCGTCAAACTGACGCATAGTTCGTTTTCAAGAGCCTAAGTAAAAATATGTGCGGTTATTTCATATTGAAGTAATATTAGAATGGTAATATTGACAATACACAAATAACACTAATCCAAATATTAATAAAGATTGGCTTATTCAAAACCATTACAACACTAAATTTCATTTTGCCAATCGACTTCCTTTCCTTTTGCCAATCGATTGTCGTAGTCTTCCGTACAAGTTTTACACACATGCATCAATGTCAAACACTATTTTAGTCATCACACCCAACACAAAAGTATCTGCTGTATGTGATTTTTTACTACATTCAGAAACCTGTTCAGCATTCTTTTAGAATGTATAGGCCTTTCCACAGCTCAAGAGCCGCGAATTACGCAGATGATATACAAAGATAGAGATAGGGAGAGAGAGAGAGAGAGAGAGAGAGAAACCCCTAGAGAAGGTGAGACACACATGAAAGTGACTGTTACAAGCATATAATGAAGGGACATTCACGGATTGCCTCTGTTCGTTCAGCCTATAAAACCTAATGAATTTACATTCGTTATTATTGATAAAACTTGACAGATGAATTAGTTGTTTGAACCAATATGATGAGTGGAAATCTAATAAATTAAATAATATAACAATGAGAATGATACACTATTGCAGCTTTAAAAGCATTTGTAATTAAATAACTATTTAAATAATTAATATTAATTAAGAATATAAATCATTGATACAACAATGTTAATAAAATTTCGTAGGGATATTTTATTTCATAGAGTGTCTCGGGCCTCCTTCGGTGAACTGGTAAACACAAAACGTAAAACGGATTAAAAGCAACCTTCTTTTTAGTTAGTTTTAGCATACGGTTTAAAATATTGTAACGTGGCAATTTGCTCACGATCGGGTTTAGTTTAATGTTATCAAGAATGGGTATTAGACACCCACAAGTAATATAAATACTACAAAATAATTAGATGCGATGAAATATTTATTGGTACAAATGAGTTGGAGTTAAATTTAAATCAGACAGTCATTAGGCAAATTTACCATAAATCTGTTTTATGATTAAAAGATACAAATAGATATTAGTCATTGATTATCCCTTATGCTAATTAATCAGCGCTTAAAGTAATGCTTTTACATAAAGAGTTATAAATGAAACAAAGTTTACCGGCCAAGGTCATCTAATAGAAGAGGGAACACACCTGTGTTTAAGACGTACGTGTTATTTTCGTATGAATTAATCATTATTGAAAATATGCATATCGGTACCTAGATAGGCTAATAAGAGTGTCAGTGTGTATAAAAATAGCACACTAGCTGCTGCAAAAAAACACTTAAAATTTTGTAAGGGCCGCCGAAGCCTGTTCCCAAGAAGTCAGCGAAAATATAATTCTGAATTATGATTAAAATTATAACTCAATAAAAATAGTCATGAATAAATCAGAGTGTGGGTATTAGTAAATTACTGATGACTAAAGACCTATTAGTATTTAGTCATTAGTAATTTTGTGAGATTAAATTAAATAAATATTTTAAGTATGAAAGCGTCGAAAGAATACAGTACTTAGTAGTCCGCATTTTAGATAATCAGTTGGATAATTTTGTTGATGTATGATTTTTTACGAATAAAGTAGATTATAATTAATTCGTAACACGTTTATTTATTAATCAAGGTAACGCAAAATAAATCTAAATGAATAAATAAAATCACTGTGCGTTGAATATAAAATTAAATTATAATTTAAGTTTGTGATGGACAGACTCGGTAATGTAAGTACACTAATTCTATCATTCTGTTAGGTTTTATCTTGTTGATGTATGTTGATGTACTTTTATTGAGAATAGTTGAATATTTTATAAAATTGCATGTATGCATTTCTGAAACATTGCAATACATTCTTTAATTAATTTTAAACGATTCTTTCATGTTTCTCCCTGAATTATAAAGCCCATCGGCTATCGCCAAGGGTTGCGTTACCATTATTAATTTAGCCCTAGGACGCACAATTAAATCTGAACGGTACTCCCACATTAGCAATGGTTTTATTCTAATTCTATTTGAGCCAAATAGGGGATTATAATTACAACCTTCCGTATTAATAATTAAAATAATAACTTTGTTGGTAGTACATAAAACACAGAAAGTCTTAAACCAAGGAGCAATATCGAAAGGAATATCCCGATACCAATGTTACATAGGAGAGTAACCCCCTCCGTAGAAAAACTATCTGGTAATATAATACAGAATTTAATAGGAACAGAACAATGATAAAAAGATTCATTTACTAACGTTATTATTGTACTTTTTACATGCCTCTATCAATGAGTGATTCTGTTATGATTCATACAAAAGGAAAATTGAATTCACTAAACATAACAACAACAAAAGTAGTATACAGAAATGGACGGATAAATAATAAGAACCGTCTCAGTAAAACATACAACTATTCCTCCGTTCGGAGCTTTATGAAGTAAAATAATATTGCGATAATTAATTTTAAGATTTTACGTAAACAATAAAAGCTTCATAATGAAAATCGATGTGAACGCATTTTTGTTTGAATTTGGGTACACAATGAACTCGAACAGATGTCCAATTTGCAGACATTTAAAAATTGTACTATCAAAATTGGATGTCGTATTTCGATTCGCTCATGAATATCACTTGCTTATCTTCCTAAATGAAGTTGTGCATGGTTCATGATTTTTGGAGCAACAAACTATTTTTGTTCATCTGGTTCATGTTAATTACTAGATGAACATGAACTTGTTTTTGTGAGTAGTTGTCGCAATATATTTCTTTGGAGAACTGAACTTCCTGCCATTACATTTAACTTTAGTAATTATTCTTTTAACCGTAATTAAGCTAGCCACCCAGTGGCACAAGCACCTTAAACAATTTTAGAATTTTCATTGATGAAGGTACCTATAGACATTTTGGGCTTTCGAACGGTCAGAAAATTACGTCTCACCCCGACCGTGAAGCCTTTTCTTGAAAAGCAGAATATTGAAGGCTATACAAAAATTTAAATTAACCCCTTGGTTTAGTGTTAGGTATAAATAGTTCGAAGAAAAAGTTAAGATGACAAGTGTGGTGCAAATCTTGCCTGCAGAGAAGAAGCGAATCGGTCTTGTACATTAATTTAGATTTGTCTCAAAATGCTGACACAACAATTTATGTACAATTATCTGTTTATTCCTGAGGAAGTTAATTGTTACTAATTATTGACGATATTTGTTATACGCGAATATAATTTCGTTCTTTTTATTGCAAATAAACTGTGGTTCTAGTAAATTTCGAAAAGAATTGTATATTTTCTAAAGGTAGATAATAATTTCTAAGTTTTATGTAAAATTGAAACTGACATTTGTACAAGATTACAAAACGTTGTATAAGTTACAAAAAAATTTAAAAGCTGTACTTAACTTTGACAATATTACAGGGATTGTACCCAAACTTAAGTACTACTACTGTTCTAAGATTATTAAAAGGGTTATCTTTCTGTTGTAAGTAGAAATATTACAATCTGTAGAATTATGATATGGAAGAAATACGGAAGATTGTATATGACTAAATGAACAGTTTCATTTTTAACAGAAATATACTGAAAAATTTGTGTTCAACCGTTATTTCATGTTAATTCAAATACACACAATTTTCGTACAATTTTAGAATTTAGAATATAGAATTTAGTGATACTATTTTAAATGTAAAAATTTGTAAAATATCTATCATTAAAGCTCCACTTAAGCTACAGCAGAAATGACATTTGTCCACAAAGCGATACGTGAGTTTTCCTTTTTCTCAAAAAGTAGAGTATAAAAGACCAAAGTGATTCCCTCGCCGCACTAGTCAAGGGAAATTCATAGAAAGGCAGAATTCAAGCTCTCCCCTTCCCCTAGTCTGAAACGAAAAACCATATAAATCAATGCCTTATAGATCTCACAAATTATGTTACATTTTGTATACATATGAAATCAAACTCATAAAAATGCAAACAATTAGGAGATTTTTACTTCTCTATATTTACGCAACTAAATGCATAGCCTTTTCAAAATATTTTACTTATCTCATTAAGAAATTATCACGTAACTTATCCTTGCATATTACTGCTACAATAAAACAAGCCAAATTTTCCTAAATAAATAAAGCGGATAAACAAATAAACGTACTTAAGTCGCACTAACGTAATTCACGAATAGTAGTGCTGAACTGATTGTTGCAGTTAACTCCTAGAAAGTGGATTTAACGAAAAGAGGTACCGTGGTAATTGTGCTGCACTGTGCCACCACAGTTACTTTGTATTTTTCTTCTATATATCTAGTTCACTATCTCCCTCCAACACCATCGTTAATTGGTACGCAAAGCATTTACATTTACACCACCTTCTCGAGTCTGTATTATGTCTCTTGTTATGAATTTGCCAACTATAGAACTTCATAAGTAATGCTAGATGTAAATACTAGATTATGTTTATTCGGCAAACAGCTATACAATCATTACACCACATAATAAGTTAAGCGAAACTCCATAAAGGGAAACGAAATTAGAAAGAGATAAAAAAGTTGCAACCACTTTAAAGGGCCCCGACACATTTCTAGACGCGTTGATGTCCAGTTTAACCAATAGGCTTTAACCAATAGGGATTATTCCTGTGCAAAACCATGTACACAACGGCCAATATAATAATATTTTGCTCAAAATGCTAAATAGTCTCACACAACTTAACTGTTTCTTAAGTCATAAACATAAAGCAATGTTACAAGCTTGCAATAAACAGTTCAGTCTTTTTTATTGTTTAGCATTTTTATTGGTATTTTAAAGAAGTAACATATGTTGCTAAGTACACAAATTCTTATCTTGTATCTTATTATTTTGAATAACGTAATGAGTATTTTCTCTACCAGACGGTATTCTTTGATTGAACTGACATTTTATTTACGTTTGAAGAGCATTATTTTTAATTTTGGAGAGTATGCACATCAACACACATGTATTTACACACAGAATTTATAATTTAATTCCTTTATTGATAGTTATAAAAGTTTTTTTAAAGTTTATGTTTTGTTCAGGTTAAGTTCTTTGAGTTTTACATAAACTAAAGTTTTGTGAATTTTAAATAAACTGAGTAATTCTAAAAAAATTGTTAGGAGAAAGGGTGGAGTGTATTGAGCGTATAAAAACTGCAAGAATCGATTTAATGTGACAGAAGAAAAGTCTATACAATTAGTTAAATTTTCATTCGATTCGGCTATGTAAGTATTAAACGTTGTCAAAAATATGGATATAAATATCGTAAATACAGCAACACAAAATACGCAAACACTCCAAGCCAAAAAACTGGAAAGTAATGATTTTAATGGATTTACGAATCTTCCGATTTTCCGATAAACACATAGTCTTCCATATAGTAAAAGCACATAGTTTTCTATTTAGTATATAGTTTTCCTGTATAAGCATAGAACAAATATTGTATGAAATATTTATATTATTCGTTTTATATCAAGTAAAATATTATTGTCACAATAAAAAAAAATGTAGAACAGTATTCAAAATCTTTATATATACACGCACATATTAAAAATATTTGGTATTTAAATTTGTTAAATTACTTGATCATTGTTTGAGCTAAATTTATAAGTTTAAAATTTTAGGTGTTATAAAAAAATGTTCAACATTATAATTATAATGTAAACATGAAACTCATCTTAATTTCTTTAGTTAATATTAGAATCTTTTGTAGTTATTAAGAAGTAATTTTCTATGAAATTTTCATATTATTTTATCAATTTGTTTTACTGTAAAATTTAAAATCAACCTAAAGGAAATAATCTTGCCCAGTTTTATTAGCGTGAATCTATAACTTGGCCAATTTTCTATCGACATATAGGACTTACTCTCCTCCACTAATTTTGATATGCAAGCAAAATGTTTTACAGATTTTGCACTAGTTTATAACAGCTACAGCATCATTTATCTATTTTATGTATTTCTTGTTTGATTGCATAATCTTAAACAATAGTAAATGTTCTGAAGCAATAGTAAACATTAAGAATTATAAATTCAAAAAAATTCGCATAATAACTTTACTTTACATTGGCAACTCTATCTATGCCAGACATTAAATGGACTTACAACCCATTTAAGTACCTAAGTCAACCACCGTGCATTTAGTTTTTTTTTAAGATTTCTGAAACGATTTGTTTCTTGATTCATGAAACGATTTCTTTTATTAGTCTACAAATTTTTAATATCTAATTTTATTAAAATTAATTACGTTGCTGCAAAACGCCAAGTATGCGAGCGTCACATCAAAGTCGCAATTTATAACTTTTCTAAGGAAATCAGTTTACCACAAGAAAAGTTTCCAACATCGTATATATTTCAGAGTTTTCTGCTTTAATTTTTTACTAGCTAGAAAAGATAGTTATGACACACCAAAGTCTAGGGATTTAGGGGTTTTTTCAAATGATAAGTAGGATTTCGTATATATCGAGTTGGCTTTAACGTTTAGAATTTTTACGGAATAATATTATTTATGCTATAACAGAAAAAAAAATTATTGAAAGGTTTAACTGAAATACTATTTCATAGTATGGAAAAAATATTCAATTTTCTAATTATTTTTCAAAGTTAAACAGCTGGCTGGCAATGATCGGTCAAATTTGTCCCAGATATTTTCACATTGAAATATGTGACATGGAATTGAGTTAGCTTCAAGAAGATGTTCGGTCCTTATACAAACACACTCAACTCAACCGTGAATTGTAGAGCAAAGTATATTGATTTATTTAGAACGTAGTCAGATTAATCAATGAATATTTGGGGGTTTCAATAAATTCTAACGCTAATACAATTGACAATTAATAAATAAATATTGGAAGCCTTGTTTGATCAAGACCAAGATCCAATCTGAACAAAATAACTATGGCCCTTGAATTAGTAAAATGCAATTCAAATAAAACATGATTGATTTTGAAATACGCTATTAATAATTAGATCATGTATTTTACACGCAAAAACAATTATTGAGGATATATGAATTTTGCAAAATAATAAAACAAGTACTGCTTAAGATTTATTCGTATCATAATTTAATTCAGTTACTCAGGTATAAATAAAAACTATTACGGTCCATTAAATAAATAAACACGAAAGTAAACAATCTATTCATGCCTTCAGTTGATTGTAAGGTTAAATTTAATTAAATCATATTTAGATATGTTGAGTACAGACCATAGATTAATAAAATACAATTTAATAAAAGACATTATAAAACAATAAAATATTAAGTTTATATTTTATGTGTATCTTTCGAATTAAATCTAAGTAGTATTTGCACATAATTATTTCTTCGTATAGGTCAGTGATTCCCAAACTTATTTGACCTACCGCCCCCTTTCCAGAAAAAATATTACCCAGCGCCCCCTGGATTTTTTTTTATTTTAATAGCAATTAATAAGGGATAT
>WYDF02020129.1:0-13235 GCA_009867245.2 Adranes taylori | reverse complement strand
TACTTTTATGAAAATTCAATTATAATAAACTTTGTCATCTTTCAATAGGACGACGTTAGGCAAGGCCGGATTAACCCACATTGGGGCCCTAGACATTTTCTTCTTACCGAACCCCCTCCCTCTCCCCACAAGAAATATACAGTTGTCCGACAGAAAACTAAAGTAGAATGACTTTTAGTATCTTTCAATAGAACAGAAAAGTAAAGTAGAATGACTTTTAGTATCTTTCATTAGGACAGCGTCAGGCAAGGCCGGATTAACTCACTTTGGGGCCCTAGACATTTTTTTACCGGGCCCCCTCCCTCTCCCACAAGAAATATACAGTTTTCAACAGAAAAGTAAATACAAATCTTTACAATATTTACAAAACTTTTCACAATAGACAGTTTGATCGGATCCTTCAAAAAACCGGGCCCTAGACATTTGTCTATGCGATTATCCGGCAGTGGCACCAGGAGAGTATTGGGAGGAATCATATCTTTCGGCACAAAATCTATGTTGTTTTCGGCAAACACGCTTATCTTTGTTCTGAAACCAAATCTGACCTCAGCACACATATGGAATACAATTGCTTTTATTGTGGAATAAAATTTATTTTTGCACAAAAGGGTCAAACTTTTTTAACGCATTCATCATGGAATAATTGTTACACTTCTAACGCGCAGAGACCTTGTGTTACCTAATCGACAAAGGGGGGGGGGGGGTTGCCAACGATTGATGTTTCTAACTGTTTAAGAACTTCTTCATCGGATGAGGTGAAATTGTGATGTCAGCTTTATTTGTCGTTATTTATAATGGGACGTAGTTTTGCTCCCACTGAAATCATACAATGTTCTCGTCATAAAATCATATAATTTTAATGGCTTGTTTTTATTTTTCGGCTTTTTTTGTTATTTTTCTTTCTATTCTTGATCTCTCAATTTGACACTTTTTATACCAATGATTCAAGTCCCTTTGGACATTTTTGATCAGCTTTTTTATTCAAAGCACCGAATCTTTGTTGAACATTCTTGAATTGCACACGGTTTATAACCATTAAAGGTTTAAAGAACGTAATATTGAACAAAATTTCTACTTTTCTATTACTTAATAAAAGTAAACCAAATTTACTACTCAAAATTTAATATTAACTGAACATTCAAAATTAAACAAACATTACTCTGAATATGCATCCATTTGAAAATTAAATTGATGTAGATCACAAATAATGAATAAAAGAATTGTAAAATATATTCAAGATGAATTTGTTCTCTCGGAAACAATATTGTCTCCAACAAATTCTCTTCCCATAAAGCTTGGAACTCTGACCGAATGTCACATTTAAAATTATGACAAGGAATTGTGTGAAGCCTAACTGGATAAATTAATTCTACTTCCGACCGGAATCAAAAGATAGAGCTAAATTAAAGGTTTGTTTAGGGCGTAGAAGGGGTTGTAATAAAACAAATACTTGATATGGTTTATTTGAATTACACATATGGAAATTTTAATACAACGGAGTTTCCCTTCTAGACGAAAATAAATAAAATATTTTCCAAGGAAAATTTAATTTAGTAAGAGAATCTACGAGGGATTATACATTTCGGATGGATTATACAGTTCGGACAACATAAAAAAATGTATTGGTTATTGGTTATATCTTCTTATTGTTTATATCTTTAAGCCGCCGAAAACAACTTTATAATTAAACAACCAATAAATATAAAAACGATTGTTAAATTAATCGATTGTTAATTTATTTTGCAATGGAAAGTTAGTTACAATCAAAATTCAATTAATTACTGAGGGTAAAAACTAATAGAACTTAAGGTTCTTTAAAATATATAAAAAAAATCAATATGTACTCACATCTGTATTTCTGACATAATTTTTTACAGGAAAAACTGCGTGCTCTAAATGTAATGAAACTTCTAACTCAGAGAATTATACTGAGTGAATAATAGGAACGTAATCAGAGAAACTCCTTGATGAATAGTGTTGTCGATCATGATGCTCTTTGATGGGTGTATGTTGCGTAAACGGAAGTGATTGTCCTCATTTTTACTTATTGAACGTCCATTTAATAAATTATTTTTTCAATTAGCTCTCTTCTAACTCATTGGCTTAAAACTGAGTTATGCGAGAATTTACCTCCGATTTATCTTGTTCAATGATCGTTACATTAGAAACTAAGATGTGAAGATGTCGTTAGAATATTATATAAATGTAAAGAAATAATTAGTTCACAAACGGAGCCAGCACAATTTGTAATAGCTTTGGCTCCCACTCTGACTTTGTTGTGACATCAGCTTTGGATCTTTTAAAGCTTCCCGTTTCGTATTTCTGGGGCGGCTCTGACTCCCCAGCTTTAAGTTAAACTATGTTCTAAATTCACTACGAAATTAAACTTTGATCGTGGGATTACATTAATCACATCAGTACGATAATAATGTCACAACACTACTTAAGTTGCTCAGTACCGCAATATGCTGAATTGTCCAACTTTAAGACATTTCAATTATAGATTTGACAACATTGCTTAAATAAATCGATGTTATCCGTTGAATCACATAAAACACTCTCTGAATGCACAAAAGATTGCGACCACAATGTTCGAAATCAAAGTTGTTTTATTGAAGAAAAAAGTGCAACATCATTTACTTATTATTAGCATTGCATTTTATCTGAGTTAGGAGATTTCAGTCGTTATTGCCATATTATCAGCGACTTGTACACGATTTATATTCGATGTAATTCTTGCTTGTGGAAAAATTATAATAGTAGCAGTGGAGTATATCGAATGCATATTGTATCAGTCATTTACCTTTCGAGAAATGTCTCTGCATATAGAGTGATTGAATATATTTATAGGATATATTGGTTTTAATGGAAATCGGTATCATACATTGAAACGTTATGTTATTTCCAGGGCCGGTTTTGAGCAGTTTTATTTTTTATAAAAGAAATTTTGACATCTTATAACGACCCATATACTAACTTCAACCATGTTGACTTTGAATGGGCAGGTTCAAATTAAAATTTCATCTTGGTTCCCAAATTGAAGGAAATCAAATTGGCGTGGAGCCTGATGTTGGCGTGGAGACATTTACCAACAAGTTTCTAAACATCTGCCTTTTCATGACAACACGATACGAAATCCTGGCACTGGGTAGTCTTCTGTAAATGAATATTACACCATCATTTGATAAATTATGACCACTGGGTTTCATGATTTTTTTGCAATGTATCACCATCAAAAAATAGGAATGGCATTTCTTTTGGAAATTCATGTTGAAGGAGGACTGATTCTAGAATTTTGAGTTTATAAATTTTCATAAAATGTGTTATTAGACTGCACTCCACCAACTGGCCATCAGATTAAGTAAAACTATTCGGCAAGGAACTTATACACTATAAACTCGATTGTCAACCTTGTTGAACAAAAATGTTATGGTGTTGCCCACACACTTGCCAACCAAATTTGTGAACATCAGGTGTATTTTGGACCAAGTGGTCGAAAGATACAGATGAGCCTATTGGGAAATGAATAAGTATTTCATAAGATCCTGTATTGGCTGGTTTTCTAATGCTTTCCATTGATAGCACCTCTGCAGTTTGGAAAGTGCTGTCTCTTTCGAAACTCCTCCGAAAGTGTCATCCATTCACGTTTTGTTCTTTGTACCTGAAATCGAAAGTACACAAACTTAGAAAAGTATCTATATAATTAAAAACAAGAGACTAAATCCTCAAAAGACTATCCGCTTGCTTAAAACTGCGGGAATGCCGTTAGTGGTTCGTAATAATCGCACTTCTCATTTTTGCGTCATCTTTTGCAATAAATGGTCGCATTTTATCCAATAATTTATCGAGGGATTTACTATCGATTTTTAACAAGATTTTAAAATTATCAAGTGCATAGCTCACTAGTTTAATTGGGATGCGAAAATTGGGTACGGTTTAGATCATCATCATCTTCACATAATTAATAAAAAAACATCAAGAAATACTTATTCATTTCCCAATAGGCTCATCTGTATCTTTTGACCACTTGGTCCAAAATACACCTGATGTTCACAAATTTGGTTGGCAAGTGTGTGGGCAACACCATAACATTTTTGTTCAACAAGGTTGTCAATCGAGTTTATAGTGTATAAGTTCCTTGCCGACGTGACTACCGACGGTACACAGCAGTTTTTCTATACAGCTCACTTGGCTACCAGTAGTACTTTCCACGTTTATTTTGGATGTTTAGGAATGCATTTACGCAAGTCCCCATGTTAGTTTATTTAGATGCTTCATGGAGGGACTGTTAGGGACACTAAACCCTTTCCTCCGGGCTCTACCAATCACTTCAGCACCGTGCAATCGTTGCTTTAAAGGAGTTGGAGGGATCTTTGCTGCTACTCTTTATATTTCTGGCGTACCACACATTTGTAAATATATGTATTAATAATAAAAACAAATTTTTAAATTTTAAATATACATTACACAATATTTTCCGCCAAGTAGGTGTAAAGAGCCTCTCCAACTATCACAGTTTCACTTTTTGTTTATCATCGTCCCCTGTTTTTCTCGGCTTCCTCTTTCTTAGTCATTACTTTACATACGAAAGTAGCTACGGAGTCCCATTCATCTGTTCCGCTGAGCATTGTTGGTATAAGATTAGACACTGAGAGTGTTTTCTCCACAGTGCTATTAACCTCCATCCTGAGCTCTTCCCATGGCGGACAGACACAGAGCGTATGTTGTGCATCGTCTAAATTTGCGTGGCAGTGCTCACATCCTTCATTTGGGAGCTTCGCTATTTGGCACAAGTAATCTAGAAAGGACCCGTGATCCGCTAAACCTTGAGTCAACCAGTAGTCTACGCAACGATATTTTCGGTCGTACTGTGGCTGTATTTTTGGGATCAATTTTTTTGTCCAGGAATCACTTTCTGTCTTGTCCCAATCAGCTTGCACATTTTTGGGAGTAGGTTTTTTCCCTATGTATTCTTTGCTACGTTCTGCTACCAGCATATACAGCGGCGGGCTACTTCCAAATAATTTGATGCATGCGTGGTAGCCGTTCTGTAATAAGAGATCATTGCTCTCAATCCAATCCTTTGAGCTTGCTTTAATAGTTTACGGATATTCTGTTTTTTCGTTGCTTTCGCCGAAATTGGCGCAGCGTATAAGATTATTGAATTACTCGTACCATATAAAAGCTGTCGTCTTTCTATTTTTGGGCCACCAATACTTGGCATTAATTGTGCTAAATTGTTTATTATTCCCATTGTTTTTTCGGTAGTCGCAATGCATTTACACAGGCTCCAATGTTAGTTTATTTAGCAAGTGTTTCATGAAGGGACTGTGGAACTCGCCTTAGCTAAAGAGCACTACCTACTAAAAAAAAACCTTTCCTCCTGGCTCGACTAACCCCTTCAGAATCGTGTAAGCATTGCGCCAAAGGAGTTGGAGGTATCTTGCGGCTACTTGTAACTATATGTGTTAATAATAAAAACAAAGCTTTAAATTTTGAATACACATTATACAAAATTTCCACTAAATATGTGTAAGGAGCTTTTGGAACTATAACAGTTTCACACTTTTTGCTTCAACATCACACTTTTTGCTTCACACTTTTTGACTACCATTCATCCGTTCCGTTGAGCATGTGTTTTCCGTACAGTGCTATTAACCATGAGATATTCCCGCGCGGGAGTGACAAAGAGCGTAAGTTCTGCATCGTCTATATATACGTCGGACATGCTTCATTTGGGAGCTTCGCTATTTGGCACAAGTAAGCTGGGAAGCACCCGTGACCCGCTAAAACTTGAGTCAACCGGTATTCTACGAAACCGTATTTTTGGTCGTACCATTAATTTTCTTGTCTAGGAACCACTTTCTACCTGGCCCTAATCAGCTTGCACATTTTTGGAATAGTTTTTTTCACTATGTAAGCTTTGCTACGTTCTGCTGCCAGTATATACAACGGCGGGCTACTTGCAATCACAAAAGTGCCTGCGTGGATCCCGTTCTGTAAGAAGAAGCCATTGCTTTTGCCCAAATTGGCGCAACGTATGAGATTATTGAATTGTTCGAACAACACCAAAGCAAAGCCAAAGTCTTTCCATTTCTGGATCACCAATCCTTGACATTAATCGTGTTAACTTCTGTCCATTGTTTTTCGGTAGTAATTTTTATGTGGTTTTTAAAAGAAGTGCATAGTTCAGATTATGCATAGCTTAGTCATTAAATTGGATATTGCGAGTATTGGGTACGGTTCTGATCATTATCTTCACACAATTAATGAAAAACATCAACAGATCCTCACTCATAAATTTTTCACCAGCTCTATTCGAAATAGACCTGATGTTTACAAACTCGATTGGCAAGTTTGTGGGAAACACCATACCATTTTTGTTCAACATGGTTGACAACCGAGTTTATAGTGTATGGGTTCTTTACCGTCGTGACTACCGGTGGTACATATGATGTTTTTTTTGTACAGTCCACTTGGCTACCTGTAGTACGTTCCACTTGCCACTGGTTTACTTTCCTAGTGCTATTTCTTTTCAAGGTTTTTTCTTATTATTTTAAATGTGTCAAAGGCTTATGAGTTACCTCTGATTACTTTTTAATTAATATCTAAATTAATTTCTCGTTTGATTTGTTTGAGATAAAGAAATATGAGCGACTGCTAGAAAGAAAATAATGTTTGATATGGTTGTGACTGCAAAATCATCAGTGATAACTAATATGAATATTTGAAAATGCTCATTATTAATTAATTATGTCTCATATTCCATATTTTTTCTCCTAATATATTTGATGTAAAATATGTGTATAGATTTAATTATGTATAAAAAAAGAAACACAATTGCTGCAGCATTAAATAGTGCGTGAATTTTACAATAGCTTTAACTCGTCTTCCATTAGAAATAGGAAGCAATCATTATAATGTCAATACAAAATTTAATGTACAATGCATCTAATTACATTTTACAGTAGAACTAATTTTTATGAGTCGTAATTGATTACAATTGACTAGCAATTATTTTTAGTTTATGTATTTTGCTATAACATTTATTTTATACACAATGAACGACTCAATATCTATAAGTTATCGTTTAATACATTAAGTTCTCTAATATTAATTGACGTTAATTAAAAAGATTTTTTTTTTCATTCATATGTATACGAGGTAGCATCAAATGGAAACCACCATATGCAAAAATGAATTACCTCCGTTAAAAAAATCTTTTATATTTCTACGTTAAGGTTTGAATACTGATAGGTGCAGATTTTTCTGTCCGCCTGGTTTATATCAAATCACTTTACATGGACTTATAACCTTCCAACAATGGCGCCAGCCAGAGTGAA
Organism: Adranes taylori; assembly: GCA_009867245.2. NCBI lineage: Eukaryota > Metazoa > Arthropoda > Insecta > Coleoptera > Staphylinidae > Adranes > Adranes taylori. The sequence goes on along the minus strand of WYDF02020129.1, from coordinate 5,892 downwards.
ATTTATTTAATATAAATTAATTACTTATTTCATTCTAAAATACTTTTTGTAATAAACAATTAAAAATGTTTTTAAATGCATACCTTTTACAACGTGATAATATGAATTGATTCCATATTGAAGAAATAGAGGTAATTCATGTTTCTTTTAAATTTATTTAAAGGTACATATCAACATTATTTATCATTTGTTAATTGATTGCGTTTTACCATTCACTCTGTCAATTCAATATGGAGTTCTTGGAATACTCAGAGGATAATTATTTCAATCATTTCACTCCGACGAAATCCAAGTAAATATTTAAACAATACAAATCATATCAAAGCATTTATTTACAACATATTTATTTATGTTGGAATTGCAATTCAATTCTACAAATTAAACTGTTGCAATTCTAGTCGTTACCTGCCTGAATTAAATCGGTGATGGATCATAAAGAAACATAGAGGATCAAGAAAAGAAGTAATTTATCTGTTTTTGTTTCTTTACCATGTTAGTGTTATATATTTAATAGAGTAAATTATGAAAATAATATTTCTTATTACTCGTACTTGTGTCTCGAAAAAATGTTTACCCTGTCCGAGACTCGTACCCGGACATCTCGATTGCCGGTCGATTGCTTTTCCAGTGGAGTTAACGGGCACTTATTCGTAGACACAAATAATTTTTAATATGTATTTATTTTCCGTATCTATTATGATAGGCAACTTATATATCAGGATTTGTTTGCTACCATCGATCGATTCATTCGTCAACGAGTAGATGGAGCCTTCTGGATGTTTTTATTAATTTCTTTTCCGCTTTGCTGGCGGTCGCATGTTTAATTGAATATTTGATGTTTCGTGGTTAAACCTCCACCCTGGCATTATTTAATAGAGTAAACTAGGAAATTAATATTTCTTATTACTTGCGTCTCGAAAAATTGTTTACCCCGTTTAATTAAACATGCGAGCGCCAGCAAAGCGGAAATGAAATTAATGAAAACATCCAGGAGGCTCCATATACTCGTTGACGAATGAATCGTTCAACGGTAGCTAACAGGTGGCCAAAACTAATCCTGATATATAAGTTGCCTACCTTAATAGATACGGAAAACAAATCCATATTAAAAATTATTTGTGTCTTCGAATAAGTGACCGTTAGCTTACTTGGAAGAGCAATAGAGAGGTCCGGGTACGAGTCTCGGACGGGATAAACATTTTTTTAAGACACGAGTACAAGAAATATTAATTTCAAAATTTACTCTTATTATATAATGTCAGAGTGGAGGTTTAACCACGAAACATCAAATATTCAGTTATATATTTAGTTTTCTACTTTATCAATATAAATATAGTTTTTACTTCAATGCAAGTTGCAGCTCTACTATAATAGCAGGTTATGGGCCCAGATTCTATATGAGGTTTTCTAGAGTTTGATATTAATTATCATCAAGTTGATGGTTGATGAGTTGAAACTGTTATTTGGGTAATGTGTGTAGAAATTTGACGGGAAGTGTATTATATATTGAATTACATCCATGAATTTATTGGTTTTTCTTCTATTGTTTAGACCTTGACAATTCCAAGTTTTATGTTTAGCGTTTGGCGGTTAGTTAGCACGTTTATTATTACTTGGTTTTCTGGTTTTACTCCAAGAGTCTCTATGTCCCTAGTGTCTGCTTGTATTTCTGTTGAATTTATGTTTTTAAATATGTTGTTACAGAATTGTTTTTATCAAAGCAGGATCGTAATTTATTTACTTTTTAACTACTGCTTTTTATATTTTAGTCTGTTTACTTATAACATAAAATGCTCGTACATGAGATTATATAGTTGAGTTGGAATTCGCTGCTCTTAATTCCTATAACAAAGTACTTAATTTCTAACAAAGTACTATAATAAAGGCAATAACACGTTTAAATAGTTTGATTTGATGTTCTCTAATATTTATAACATCAAACATATGCTTCTATTCGCGATTTTAATTTACTGACAATATGTTGTGAAGCTAATTATAATTCAAAAATTGTTAGGATGTTCCATACCATTTTCCATTAGGAAAATAGCAAGTAAAAATAGCAATAATTAAGGCAATTTGATTTATGTTATTAATTTATCTTCTGATTGGATTTTGTGGCTTCTCCAAGATGCTGGTGGAATTAAATTATTGAATGACGATTTATCGCAGATGTTGTAAATTGATGATTTATTTCAGATGAATAAAGAATGTTGTAGATTGATCCAGATAATATGACGCAGATATCAAGATGACTTTTAATAAAATTGTTGAAGGTAAATTTTGATGAAGAAAAATGAATGTTGCGGTGATGAACAATCGCTGGTGCTCATTTACACGTGCCTCTCTAGTTGTATCTCTGCCATCTCCGTTATCTCGCAGCCTTACGTGGTTTGTATGACGCATAATATGACGCAGATATCAAGATGACTTTTAATAAAATTGTTGAAGGTAAATTTTGATGAAGAAAAATGAATGTTGCGGTGATGAACAATCGCTGGTGCTCATTTACACGTGCCTCTCTAGTTGTATCTCTGCCATCTCCGTTATCTCGCAGCCTTACGTGGTTTGTTGACCTCTTCCTCTGACGTCAATTTCATAGCTTGACAAAGTAGTATATCAAGGAAGAGTTATGAAATATTGTAATGAGTGAGTGAAATAAAAAGTGAGTGACGGGAGTACTAAAGATCCGGCAGAAAATTAGATGATGTAGTTTATGTATACGTGATCGATGATTGTAGAATTTTTGCTACTGACTGTGAATTTAATTTAAATAAAATAAAATAAGCGATGTTTGTAGGTGGCGCTTACTATAGATGCCACACAGAATCAAAAGTGCGAATATAGCTCACTGTATATAAGTTGTTCATCTAATAGAGAATTATTTCTGATTAAGTTGTGCGAGGTCCTCACTCAAGAAGTATCTGAATAACACCTAAAATGCGTCTGAGGAATGCAAGTTTGAGTGGCTCCTTGTATGCGAATTTTCTCGGAAGGAGCTGGCCAGTGACGTTTGACACCGTCAGCCGCTAACAAAGTGTGGCTTGAACGAAACTTATTCCGCAAAATTTTAGGAAGGTCATACTTCCGATCAATAAAAAAGTTTTTTCCTGATCCGTCGTGATTTCTAAGGATCAAAGTTGCTTTGCTTTTGTAACTAAATGTAAGTGGTGATAACATCCAGACGGTAGTAGATAGTTTTGGCGATCAAAAACTTTGCATTAAGAAATGCCTTCTGCTAAAATGCGTGGAATAATAACCAATCGGATTCGTCGAAAACACCAAAATGGTGCAAAGCTTAACGACTTATTTAAAACTTGGTGGTGGAAAATTCTTTAACGATTTTTCTAGGAAAAACAGTATAATGAAAATAAAATCGCCTCCGCAAACGAAATATCCCGATGCAGAAATATATTCTTTAACTGTGTGAAAAATGCACTCATGCAAATATAAGATAAATCTATCGCTAGCTTGTGCAGCGAAACATATTACAGGGCGGCATCCTTTGAAAAGAACGCGCGCAAATGTCGAAACGATTGGAAATATTTTCCCACATGCTAAATGCTTCCGCGTCAAGTGGTATTGTTTGTCAATTTACGCGAGATATTTATTATAAGCGAGTTACATTTTATAATTTAAATTTATATTAATATTACAATTTAATTCATTGTTATTATATTGATTGCTTGATTTGTTAAATTGTATGTATTTAAAAAAATGAATTAGTTTTGATTGGTCAATTTATAATACATTAGAGGATTACTCATTGAATCGATGAATTATTAGAGAATTGCTTATTGCAATCGTTATTGCTTTCTTCTACACATTTAATGTCTATTTCGTGCTTTTGTATGAATACTTCAAGCTCATGACTATTTTTTGATGATAGTGTTAGTATTCCACGATAATGTATGTAAGTCGTTTTTGTATGTTTTAAGGTCTATTGTATTCCGGTATTAAGTCATAAAATATGAACATTTGTTTAAGTTTGTCTCCTGATTTTTGTCTGAGGCGTTTAGTTCTAATCATTTATGTCAAATTATTTAATGTGTTAATCTCTGTTGTCAGAGTAACTAGTCATGAATTTGGATTGTTTACTGTATTTACGTAAGTTGATTTGTCATTGAACTCGTATTTTGTATATTTTGTGGAGTCGATTGTTGGTATGTTGTTTGTGTGGGTATAATTTGGTTTTGAGTAAGCGCTGGGAACGAAACAATCGTGTTTTGTGGTGATGATTTGGTGTGTTGTAATGGTGTACTGTGTTATTCGATACCTTTAATTTTATTTAGATAACTATGCAGCGCTGGGCATCCGCCATAGTTTGCTGGATGTTTTCCACTGCAGTTTACATATCCCAGTTTCGGGTCGTCTCTCTTATTTTTGCATTCAGCTGTGATGTGGTTGCCCGGACATTTTACACATCGGGTATATTGTGACAGTGTGCAGTACCATGATCAAAGACATTGAGTAACTTTGTTTCTTTTTTCGTATTTACTGCATCTGATTACAATATTTTCTGTATGTTTTATGGCTAAGAGTTTTTTTAATGATAGTTGTTTTCCGTTTCTATCCTGAAAGAGCTAGATTGTCTCTATATTCCTCTTTGTTGGGTAGTACCTTGACGTTTGTTATTTTCATGTCGGTGTTTTTTAGATTTCTTGTTACTTCCTCTTCAGTTAAATGAGGGGCGGCTCTCAATAATCTTCTTTGTTTTTTTTCTAATTACGCCTATAAGTGTAATGTGGTGTGTTAGATAGGTTTGTTTTACTATGTTGTTGCGTTGATATTTGACTGAATAGTTAGGTCTATTGTTCTTTTTATGTTACTGTGAAATTTTTTATGGTCATTAATTGTCCCTGTTATTTTTATTGGCATGAGTTGTTATATTTGAATCTTGCGTCAACTTATTTCCTCTATCTTCTTATATAGAATTTTGAAGCTATTGGTTACTTCTATTGAGTATTGTGTGCAGGGCATTTCCATTTCATCTGTTTTATTTTGGGTGTTGTTTGAAGGCATCATTGAATCTTTAGTGACTTTTACTTTTATGCTTATTATTCTCTTTTTGTTTTGTTTATTCTGTTTTTTGGTTTGATTATTGATGGATATACTGTTTGTAGAATTGATTATAGAATTTGGTTTGGTATCTGCCACGAAATGTAGTTGGGTCAGACCATCGCTTTACGCCACTGTCTGGCTTTAGTTCGTAAATTCTACTATGTTTTATTGTTTTTTTTGTTTTATTGAGACCAACGAAGTCTTAACTATGCAAAAGACTATAATCACTTCTCTTGGAATTATTAAAAGAAAGAGTAAGTTATATTAGAATTCTTAATCAACCCATTTATCATGAATTGCGACTTAATTTTTTCTGTCAAATTTGTCTACTTCGAAATTTTAATATGTAGTATTTCTATACTATGACATTTGAATGGAGTATTTCTAAAATTTATTTATGCTGCCTATGTTATCATTTTGTACTTATCTTTTGTTTCTTCTTGTTTCAGGTAAGAAGTGTGCACTATTTTCAGTATTTGTAAGTACAATATATTTATTTAATTCTTAAATAGTTTGTTGCAAAAGATAAAATAAGTAGTCGAGTGAAGAATGCAATCGACACCAAAACTTTCGAAATTATTTGTATCATTCATATTGTAACGCTGAGATTTGTCATCGTTTTAAAATAGTTCTACTGTGTATATATATATATATATATATATATATATATTGGACCGTTAATTTTGAAAGTGGTGTAAGTCCATTTTCTCTTGTTTCGAGAAAATTAGAGGTTAGCAAATCAGTTAATTAAAAAATCTAGGCAAATTATATGAAGTCTGGCAATGTTTCTATTGTTTTATCAATATTTAATTTGATTATATAGATTTGTTTTAG